>CAUYON010079785.1:0-18654 GCA_963573935.1 Arctocebus calabarensis
GATGACTGCAACCAAAAAATGGCCGGGTGTTGTGGCAGGCTCCTGTAGTCCCAGCTACTTGGGAGGTGGAGGCAGGAGACTCGCTTGAGCCCAGGAATTGGAGGTTGCTGTGAACTGTGATGCCACAGCACTCTATCCAGGATGACAGCTTGAGGATCTGTCTCAAAAAAAAAAAAAAAAATATAGTAAATCTCAGTAGAGAAAACTAAAACTTTAAGAGAAGTACAAATTCTAAAACTGACAGATATTGTACGCTAAATAAACAACTTACTGCTTGTTCCAGTCACACTGGAAATGACTCTGACAAAGGAGTCAGGTGAGTGAAGCAGAGCAGTAGGAATTGTCGAATATAAACAAGTACCGGGAAAACAGTTTCTGAATCCTCGAACACATCCCTAGTGATCTAAGGGATTATCCCAAAACATATAATACACGTGCTTGCCCATGAGAGAGAAAAAAATACTAGAAGGAATAGTGGTTAGAATGTCGGAAATTTGGTAAAAGACATGAATTTAGAGAATCAGGGGGCTCAGCAAACCCCAAGAAGTATAAAATACAAATAGACACACATCCAGAGGATTTCTGCTTTCAGGAAGCTGGGGATGGATATTCCTCCTATTGTTCCCACTAAATATAAACAGAAACTCTGGGTGTTATACGTGAAATAAGCATACAAAGACTCCAAAAGGCAGAAAGAAGCACGCAGCAGGCCGCAGGGCCGCAGGGATGGCACAGCGCTGAGTTCTCTGGTTTTCTTCTGGCCAGACTTGGAGCTGGAAAAGCTGGCCACTTTTAGACACCAGTGGACATAGACAAAACACCGCCTCAACCACAGAAGTCTGGTGATTTAGATAAAGGGCTAGGGAAGGGGCAACCTGGGAAGATCGTAACCATTGCACACCAACCAAACACAACAGAAGGAATCTGCAGGCCAGGTGCTGACACCGCCAACGGGTGGTATCAGAGAAGGTGGTGCACAGGGGGAGCCATGCCACTTGTCCCCCTGTGACAGGACAAGCTGTGTGGCAAACCTGGAATTGTGCCCTAACCCAGCAGTGGCGACTCCTTCTTGCTTCTGGCCCAGGTCATAGCAGAGGACTGGGGGAGGCTTAGGAGGTCCACCAGTGCTCAGCATCCCAGCTCAGATGGTGTCAGCGGAGGCCACGTGGGGAGAAGATGGAGTACCCTGCCTCTTCCCTTCTGGGGCCCGTTCTATCCCCACCCAGCAGCGGCAGGAGCCCAGGCACTGTGTCAACAGAGGCTGACTTGGAACCTGGATCTCTACTCCCACCTGGCGTCAATGAGGCTGTATTGCACCTTCAGCAGTGTTGAGAGGAAGCAAAAAAAGAGGCAGTTCAAAGAGAAGGTTTAAACAAGATTCAGAGTCTTGTAACATACAAAATGTGCAGGTTCCACAAGAAAACTATTCTTAAAATCAAGAACCAGGAAGATCAAATTGAATACAAATAAATACACCAATTAATGCCAAAACAGAGATAACAGAGATGTGGAATTACAAATGACAAAGATTTTTTGAAACAGCCCTTATAAATAGCGATGCAATGTCCGATTACAAAGATGCTTGAAGCAAATGAAAAAACAAAAAAACTCACAAACGCCTCAACACTGAAATAGAATTCAAAATCAAACGGAATACTGGGTGGAGTGGCTCATGCCTGTAATCCCAGCACTCTAGGAGGCTGAGGTGGGTGGATTGCCTGAGCTCATGCGTTCAAGACCAGCCTGAGCCAGAGCCAGACCCCATCTCCAAAACTAGCCGGGCGTTGTGGTGAGCACCTGTAGTCCCAGCTACTTGGGAGGGGGAGGCAGAAGAATCACTTGAGCCCGAGAGTCTGAAGTTGCTGTGAGTTCTGATGCCACAGCACTCTACTGGGGGTGACAAAGTGAGACTCTGTCTCAAAAAAAAAAAAAGGAAAATCAAATGAAACTCCTAGAACTGAAAAATACAATAGGAATGATGCAAAGTAAAATAAGTGAGGGCAACAGGAGGATGACGGGAACAAAAGAAAGAATTAGTGAACTTGAAGACAAAACAGCAGAACTTGCCCAATCTGAAAAACAGAAAACAGGAGAAAACGCAAAGAGCCTGAAGTGCTGGTGGGACTAACAAAAGAGCTAGCACGCATGTCTGTGGAGTTGGGGCAAAGACAGGCTGGTGCAGAAAAAGTATTCAAAAATGTAATTGAGAAAAGTTCCCAAATTAGAAAAAAATATATAGATTCAAGAGGCACAAACAGGATGAATCCAAAAATATCTGCACCATTAACATCACAGTCAAACTTCTGAATACTAAAGACAAGGAAAAAAAAAGTCCTGAAGTAACAACATGGGACCTTATTTATACGGGAAAAACAAATAGAAAGACAACAGATTTCCCATTAGGTGCCATGGAAACAAGAAGGAAGCGGCACATTTTTCAAGTGCCATAAGATCTGTCAAAACAGAATCCGGTATCCGGGGAAAATAACCTTTAGTAATCAAGTGGGGAAATTAAGACATTTCAGATGCTGGAAAACTAAGAACTTACGAGTAGTAGACCTACCCCGAAAGGTAATTATAAAAGGAGGAATCTTGGAACACTGGGGGAAAAAAGGAACACAGTAAGTGAAAAGAGAAATAAAATAAAATAAAATTTCCTTCCTCTGTTGAGTTTTCAAAATTGTTTAATAGTTCCAGTAAAAATTGCAACTCTTTCTGAAGTGGGTCTGAATGTATGCAGAGGAGATATTTATTAGAAGATAAAGGTACATGTGAAGGGCAGCATCTGTGGCTCAGTGGGTAGGGCGCAGGCCCCATATACCAAGGGTAGTGGATTCGAACCTGGCCCTGGCCAAACTACAAAACAAAAAACTAACTGAGCGTTCTGGCGGGCGCCTGTAATCCCTGCTACTCAAGAGGCTGAGGCAAGAGAATCACCTAAGCCCAGGAGTTGGATGTTGCTGTGAGCTGTGACGCCACAGCACTCTACTGAGGGCAATAAATGAGGCTCTGTCTCTAAAAAAAAAAGTTACATATGAAAAGCAGGAATGGTTTTTATTCTTTACCTGACCTGGCAAAATGAAGATACTGCAGACTGTGGTTAAGTTTTGTATATATAAAGTAATACCCGGAAGAATTACTGACAAAGTTATACAAAAAGGCCAGCACAATAATATTACAAATAAATCAAAATAGAATCATAAAAAGTATCCAGCTAACCCATATGAATGCAGAAAAAAGAGAAATAAAAACAGAAAACACAGAAAAAACAACCAAAAGGCTTGAGCTTTATAATCACATTAGGGCATAAGCCTGCTATTTTTTGCCAATAAAAAGGCAAAGAACAAGAAAGTGAATTTGAAAATATGACCCAACTCACTTTTTATGTAAGAATATACAGAGGTTGAAGTAAAAATACAGAAAAATATATATCATTCAAATATTAATCAGATATTAATCTAAAGAGAGCAAGAGTGGCTGTATTGATTATTGATATCAAGTAGTGTAGGTTTTAAAGCAAAGAAAAATTTCCAGTGATAGAAAAGGATATTATATAATGGTAAAAGTGTCAGTCCACCAAGAAGACATGACAACCCTCAATGTGTATGTAACAACTAAAAGAGCTGAAAAATATGTGAAACAAAAGCTTACTGACTTGAACATAAAAATAGGCAAATCCACAAGTACAGTCACAGACTTTGACACTACTATCTGAACAACTGATCTACAATGAGACAGAAAATCAGCAGGAATACACAAGAACTCGACAACATAATCAACAGGCTCTTACAGACAATCCACTGAACAAAGACAAAATACACAAACTTCGCAAGTGTTCATAGAACAAATATCAAGATAGGCCTACTCTGAATCATAAAATTATCCTCAAAATTGTAAAAGAATTGAAACCATACAGTGGGCCTTCTCTGAATACCATGGAATTAAACTAGAAATCAGTGACTGACAACAGAAAAATATAACACTTGAAAACTAATAACATGTCTGAACAATGCATTGGTCAAAATGAAAGGCTTAAGAAAAATTTAAAAACACATTTAACTAAATAAAAAGGGAAAGACAGTGTTCAAAAAATTGAGCAAAAGAGCTACAGCAGTATTACATTTACAACATTAAATGCATACATTGGAAGGAAGTCTCATATCAATAATTTAAGTTCCCACCTCAAGAACCTAGAAAAAGAAATGCAAATTAAGTGTAGTGTAAGCAGAAGAAAAGAAATAAAGAAGCTGAATGCAGAAATCAATGAAATAGAAAACAGAAAAGCAATAGAAGCAGTGAAATAGCTATATATAGTAAAAAGATCAACACAATCAAACCTTTACCAAGTCTGATGAGAGAGAAAGAGAAAAGAGAGAGAGAGAAAGAAGAAGAGGAGGTGGGGAGAGGAAAGAGACAGAGGACACAAATGACCAACATCAGGAATAAAACAGGGGATACCATTATAGACACTGTTGATACGAAGAAACCAAGAAACTGCTATCAAGCCTGATTTTGGGGGGCGGGGAGAGAAAGAAAGAGAGAAATTATCAACATCAGGAATAAAACAGGAGATACCATTATAGACACTGTAGATATGAAGAAATCAAGAAACTGCTATCAAGCCTGATAAAAGAGAGAGTGAGGAAGAAAGAGGGAGAGAGAAAGAGGGAAGGAGAGAAGAGGGGGAGGGAGAGAGAAAGAGAGAGAGAGAAATTATCAACATCGGGAATAAAATAGGAGATACCATTATAGATGCTGTAGACATCAAGAGGGTAACAGAATAATTATGAACAAATCTACACAGATTTAATAACTTAGAAAAAATGAACCAATTTTAAAAAACAAGTCACCCAAACTCAACTAATATGAAGTAGGTATTTGAATAGTCTTAAACTATTAAAGAAATTTAAATCATAAAAGTCACCCCAAACAGATACCTTCAAGTCCAGATGGTACCAATGGAGAATTCTAACAAATGGTGTAAAGAATTAACAACAATTCTATACAGTATTTTCCAGAAAATAGAAAGGGAGGGAACACTTTCTAAACTATTTTATAAAGCCAGGATTACAGTGGTACCAAAACCAAAGGTACTATGAAAATGAAATTTTAGACCACTATCCCTCATGAATATACAGGCAAAAAGTCCTTTATAAAATACTATCAAATAGAATTCAACATTACATAAAACGAATTACACACAATAGCCAAATAGACTTAATTCCAAGGATGCAAGTCAGGAATGTAATTCACCATGTTAACTGGTTAAAGAAAACTCACATGATAATAGTGACTGATGCATAAAATGCATTTCACAAAATTAACACCCATTCATGACAAATCAACACTCTCAGAAAACTAATAACCGATAGGAACTTCCACAATTTGATGCAATACTTCTATAAAACAAAAGACAAACACAATGAAACAAAAAAAGTTAATATACTTAATGGCAAACAACTAAATGCTTTCTTTGTATGAGGGATAAGGCCTGGATATACGCTTTCACTAGTCTTAGGACACACCATGATAGAGGTTCTAGCCTGTGCAATAAGGCAAGGCAAGAAAACAAAACTACACAGATAAAAAAATAAAACTCTCCTTATTTGCAGACATTATTGTCTGTAGAGAAAAGCCAAGGCAGCAAATACACAAGTAAATACCTCCTAGATTCAGCAAACTGGTAGGATACAAGATAAACATACAAAAAAATGGCAATGAACATGTGGATCCTTAAATTAAAAAGGCAATTATCATTTACATTCTCCTTTAAAGGGTAAATACTTGTGTTAGCTGGGCATTGTAGAAGGTGCCTGTAGTCCCAGGTATTTGGGAGGTTGACTCAAGAGAATCACTTAAGCCCAAGAGTTGGAGGTTGCTGTGAGCTGTGATTTCACTGCACTCTACTGAGGGCAACAAAGTGCTACTATGTCTCACAAAAAAAAAAAAAGTAAATATTTGTATATAAATTAAAGAAAACAGGACTTCTATGGTGAAAACTAAAAACACTTGTAAAGGAAACCAAAGAAGACCTAAATAAATGTAAAGATACGCTTTTCATGAATTGAGAGATGTAAAATTTACCCTAAGTCATTATATAAATTTAAGCTAATGCCTATGAAAGCCTAACAGTTTTTTTTTTTTTTTTTGTAGAGACGGAGTCTCACTTTATTGCCCTTGGTAGAGTGCTGTGGCATCATATAGCTCACAGCAACCTCCAACTCCTGGGCTTAGGCGATTCTCTTGCCTCAGCCTCCCGAGTAGCTGAGACTACAGGCACCTGCCACAACGCCCAGCTATTTTTCTGTTTTGCAGTTCGACTGAGGCTAGGTTTGAACCTGCCACCTTCGGTATATGGGGCTGGTGCCCTACTCAATGAGCCACAGGCACCGCCCACCAACAAAATTTTTGATGGATATAGAAAAGACTATTCTAAAACTTATATGAAAATCAAATGAGCTGAAAGAGCCAAAACAATCCTATAAAGAAAAATAAACTGGGAGAAGTTTGTCTACCCATTGTCAATACTTGCATGGCCATAGTAAGGCTGGGCAATACTGATGGAAGCATACACACACAGATCAATAGTAGTGGTTAGAGAACCCCCAAGCAAGCACACAAAAATATTCCCAACTTATTAGTCATAAATGAGCAATCAAAATTCAATGGACAATGTACAGTTTGTTTAACAAATGTGCTGGAGTTAAGTGGACATCCATGAATGAAAATAAAATGAATCTTTACTAAGATGTTCTAAGATAGGATCAGGAATAACGGTGGAACGGTTGTGCCCCTCACCACTCTTGTTCAACATTATGCTGGAAATCCCAGATAATGCAATAAGACAAGAAAAGTAAATAAAAGAAGAAATAAAAACGTCTTCGTTAATGGTTGACATGATTTCCTATATAAACATATGAAATAATAATAAAAAATATCTCCTGGAAATAACAGCGATTAGAGCAAGGACGTAGGATATAAGGTTTATATATAAAAGTCAATTATTTTCTTATATACCAGCAATGAACAAGTAGATTTTTTTATTTTTTGCAGTTTTTGGCCAGGGCTGGGTTTGCACCCACCACCTCTGGCATATGGGGCCAGCGCCCTACTCCTTTGAGCCACAGGTGCCCCTGAAAAAATTTTTTTTTTTTTTGAGACAGAATCTTGCTTTGTCACCCTTGGTAGAGTGCCCTGGTGTCATAGCTCATAGCAACCTCAAACTTTTGGGATCAAGCGATTCTCTTGCTTCAGTCTCCCGAGTTGTTGGGACTATAGGCACCCGCCACAACACCCAGTTATTTTTACAGATGAGGTCTTGCTCTTGCTCAGGCTGGTCTCGAACTCGTGAGCTCAAGCTATTCACCTGCCTCAGCCTGCCAGAGTGCGAGGATTACAGGCGTGAGCTACAATGCCCAGCCCATAGATTTTAAATAAAAAACACAATACCATTTACATTAGCACCCAAAATAAAATATGTTAAGAATAAATTTAGAAAAATATGTACGATTTAGGTGAAAAACATATAAAACTCTGATTAAAAAATTAAGGAATAACTAAATAAATGGAGACACGTTCCATGTAGGAACACTTAAATCTTATCAAGCTGTCCATTCTTGAGGTGGCGCCTGTGGCTCAATCGAGTAGGACACCAGCCCCATATGCCGGAGGTGGCAGGTTCAAACCCAGCACTGGCCGAAAACTGCCAAAAAAAACAATGATGTCTATTCTTCCCAACATGATCTATAGATTCAATGCAAGTTCCGATGAAAATCCCTGCAAGTTACTTAGTGGATATTGACAAGCTGATTCTAAACTGAGAGGCAAAAGGCCCAGAATAGAAGTACAATATTGAAGGGAAAGAACAAAGTCAAAGGAGTGACACTACTTGACTTCAAAACTTACTATAAAGCTACAGTAATGAAGACAACATGGCATAGATAAAATATTAGACAAATAGATCAATGGAAGATAAAAGAGTTCTCAGAAGTAGATCCACATAAACAGAGTCCACTTTTGTCAAAGTTGTTTGACAAAAAAGCAGTGGCAATATACTGAAGACAAAATATAGTCTTTCAACAGATGGTGCTGGAACAAATGACTGGACACCTACATACAGAAAAAAAAAAGAATCTAGACAGGGCTATGTTCTTCACAAAAATCAACTCAAAATGGATTATAGACCTTAATGTAAAGCGTAAAACTATAAAATTCCTATAATTTAAGAAAAAAATCTAGATGACCCAGAGTGAGACAATGACATTTTATACCAACATATGACAATAGAGGCATAATCCATGAAAAAAAGAACTTTGAAACTATTCAAGACCTTTGCTCTGTTAAAGATACTGCCAAAAGAATAAGAATGGAAGTCATATACACGAAGAAAGTCTTTGCAAAACATAAATTGAATAAAGAGCTGGTATCTAAAAAAAATCCATCAGCCAGATGAAGGAATATAAATAAAGTTTTGATTCTTGTCCTCCTATCCAGAAACAATTCAATAATGATTCGTGCACAAAAATACCTTTATGAATACCTTTATGGTCCTGAATCCAGTTATCAAGTTGCATCACCCCATTTTATATTCTTGTTCACAAAACCAAGAAGAACCACCTTGAAATAAATAAGAAGAGCAACTTCACTTTACCCAAGTCAGCCCTTCTAAGCCGGCACAGCTCAGAGTTGAGAAATGACCTCAGCCTCTGATTTCCCTGTTGTAGGAAAGGGAGGGTGAAGCATTCCTGTAACATCCCCAGCCTTTCATTGTGCTTCCTAGGGGCAGGTTTCTCTCTCAGCTCACAAAAAGTGCTGAGAAAAGTGGCAGAGTTAGGAGACGTAGGAGTCGGGAACAAAAGGCAGGTGTGTGTGTGTGTGTGTGAAGCTGTGACCAGAAAGAATAGATACCATAGTGTGGGCTGCACTCACCATAGCCCTATAGCACCTCCTCCAAACTCAGCTCAGAGAAAGTAGATGAAAAACCCCAGGCTCTCAGATTCTTCCTGGGGAAGAAATAAGACAGACCATGTGTTCTACTCCCCAGCTTCTCCAAAGGCTGCCCAGAGAAAGGACTTTCATCTGGCCTGTCTTGCAGCACTGATAGTACCTGGCATAATCTAGCCACCTGAGGGCCACGGAGAGCAGAGACAGCAGTTCATTCTAGCATGCAGTTAGTCACCACAGCCTGCCCCCTAAGACCAGCACATAGTAAAGAGCAGAAAATACCCCAGATCTCAGTCTCCCTGGGAACAGGAAAAGATTGAATAGATAGTTCAAAGATCCAATTTTCCTGAGGGCCGCCTGAGGAACTGGGGGAAACTGGTTTCAGCCTTTCTTGGCTAAGTGGGCTAAAGGGATCCAGCATACTCTAGATGCCTGGGGGTACCTTTGAACAAAGTGGGTTTGACTAACACAATGGTGAAGAGAAGAGGCCCCCAGAATCTCTGGCCGCCAGGATTGGTGAAGGTCTTCTCCTGTGCATGGCCAGTTCATAAAAAATGAGATAGGGAAATGTTTTGTCTAAAGTGCACTTCAAATTTGGAGAGCAAAGAAAGGAAGACATAGAAATATTTTTCAGAAAATGAAACAAGATAAACCTTAAGAACTGACCCTATTGAAATGGAGTAATATTATTTAGCTGACAGAGAATTAAAGATAACCATTATAAAGATGTTCACCAAGGTCAGAAGAACAATGCATGAACAAAGTGAAATTTCAACAAAGAAGCAGAAAATATTAAAAAATACCAAACAGAAATTATAAAGCTGACAGATATAATAACTAACTGAGATAGTCACTAGAAGGACTCAATAGAAAACTAGATCAAATAGCAGAAAAGATCAATAAACTCTAAGACAGGTCATTAGAAATTATTCATTCAGAGGAACAAAATGGAAAAAGGATGAGAAAGAGTGAAGAAAGCTTAAGGGGCATCATTTAGTGGGCCAATATGCACACTGAAGTCTTAGAGGAGAAGAGATAAAGAAAGAATAAGAAAGCAGATTCAAAGAAATAATGGCTGAAATTTTCCAAATCTGGGGAAAGAAGTGGAGAAACAGATTTAGGAAATCCAGAGGATTCCAAGCAAGATCAAAAGAAATCCATATTAAAAGATATATTAAAAATAAATTGTCAAAAGTCAAAGACAAGGGAGAACTTTTAAAGCAGCCATTGAAGAACCACCTGTCAGGTACACTCATGTCCATCATGAGTGCATTTTCTTCATCAGAAACCTTATAAAGCAGAAAGGAAGGAGAAAACATTCAAAGGGCTGCAATATAAAAACTATAGTTGGCATAACTCTCAAGTGGAAATAAAGACTCTCCCAGAAGAACAAAAGCAGAAAGACAGTATATCATCACTAGAATTTCCTTAAGAGAAACACTAAAGACAGTTTTTCAAGCTGAAATAAAAGAGTGCTATACAACAACCCAATAGTATAAGAAATTATAAAACTTGCTAGTAAAGGTAAATACTCAGACAAATACAGAACACTGTATTATTGCAACAGTGGTGAGCAAGTCACTTTTAAATCTAGCATAAAAGTCAAAAGACAAAGGTATTAGAAATAATACTATATAATCTACTATTTAATGGATGTAAACTGTGTCATCAATAAAGAAGTGTGTGGGAGGGAGTACTAAAAGTATAAAGGTTCAGTATGAGACTGAAGTTGAGGTATTATCAAAAATAGATGGCTATACCTATAAGACATTTATGTAAGTCTCTTAGTAATCATAAAGACAGTGCCTACAGAAGGTACAGAGAAGAAAAAAAGACAAAAAAAAAAAACACAATGGCAATAGGAAATCTTTCCTCATCAATATTTACTTCAAATGTAAATGAATTAAACTCCCCAATCAAAAAACTTAGAGAGGTTGAATGGATTAACAGAAAAATACATCTCTACTTTGTCTATAAGAAATTCACATTAGATTGAAGGACACACACAGATTGAAAGTGAAGGGGGGAGAAAGGATGGTGCACTCGAGTGGCAATGAATACAGAGTAGGAGTCACTGCACTTACATTAGACAAAACAGACTTTAATTTAAAAACCATCAGAAGATACGCACACCAAAAGCACTGATTTTGGTGTGCATATCTTTATATTTTTTACATTTTTACTATTATACAAGGTGTCCATGTGATAAGAACATTTGTATCCCCTTAATATTTTGAAATAAAGAAATAAACTAGCCAGGCACACTGGATCATGCCTGTAATCCTAGCACTCTGGGAGGCTGAGGCAGTTGGATTGCGTGAGCTCACAGGTTCAAGGCCAGCCTGGGCAAGAGCAAGACCCTGTCCCTAAAAACAGCCGGGTGTTGTGGTGGGCACCTGTAGTCTCTGCTACTTGGGAGGCTGAGGCAAGAGAAATTGCTTCAGCCTGGGAGTTTGAAGTTACCCGTGAGCTGTGACACCCCAGCACTCTACCAAGGGTGACAAAGTGAGACTATGTCTCAAAATAAAGAAAGAAAGAAAGAAAGAAACCTGCCATAGGAGAAACAGAGGACAACATATAATGAAATGATTAGTTTACAAGGAAAACATAAAAATTGCAAGCATTTATGCATCTAACATCAGGGTGACTAAATATATAAAGCAGGTCCAAGTGTGGTGGCTCATGCCTGTCATCTCAGCACTCTGGAAGGCTGAGACGGGTCGACCCCTTGAGTTCAGGAGTTGGAGATCAGACTGAGCAAGAATGAGACCCTATCTCTAAAAATGGCTAGGCATTGTGGCAGGTGCCTGTAGTCCCAGGCACTAGGGAGACTACTACTAGGGAGACTGAGGCAAGAGGATCACTTGAGCCCAAGAGATTGAAGTTGCTGTGAGCTGTGATGCCAGGATACTCTACCCAGGGTAACAAAGTGATACTCTTGTCTCAAATAAATATGTGTATGTGTGCATATGTATATGTCATATATATGTGTGTATGTATGTATATAAGTCATATATATATGAAGCAAACACTGACATAACTGAAGGGAGAGATACATAGAAATACAATAATAGTAGAAGACTTCAATGCCCCACTTTTGGTGATGGACAGAATAATAGAAATAGCTAATCAACACTGTAGATTGGATCTAACAAACATATACAGAACATTCCACCACCACCACCAGAATATATAATCCTTTCTTTCTTTTTTTTTTTTTTTTATTGAGACAAAGTGTCACTACATTGCTCTTGGTAGAGTGCTGTAGCATCACAGCTCACAGCAACCTCCAACTCTTGGGCTTAAGTGATTCTCTTGCTTCCGCCTCCCAAGTAGCTGATACTACAGGCGCCTGCCACAATGCCCAGCTATTTTTTGGTGTAGTTGTTATTGTTGTTGTTTAGCTGGCTCAGGCCGGGATTGAATCTGCCACCCTTGGTATATGTGGCTGGTGCCATAACCACTATGCTACGGGAGCTGAGCCAGAATACATATTCTTTAAAGCACACACAAAACATTCCATAGAACAGATCACTTGTTACTTCACAAAAAAGTCTTAATAAATTTAAGAAGGTTAAAATCCTATAATTTATTACCACATTGAGTAAAAGTAGAAATCAACAGAAAAACTGGAGAATTCATAAATATGTGGAAATTAAACAAAATATGTTTGTACAACCAATGGGTCAAATAAGAAACCAAAAGAGAACTTAGAAGACATCTCAAGACAAATGAAAATGAAAATACTACATACCAAAACTTATGGGATACAAGAAAAGCAGTATGAAGAAGAAAATTTATAGCCCACATTAAAAAAGAATAATCTCAAATAAATAACCTAACTTTACACCTCAAGAGACTAGAAAAACAGCAAAAATTAAGAATAAATGTAGCAGGATCAAAGAAAAAATAAAGAGTAGAGCAGAAACAAAGTAGAGAATAAAAAAATAATAGAAATATCCAACATAATTCAGAGTTTATTGTTTGGAAAAAAATATGGACAAGGGCAGCACCTGTGGCTCAAAGGAGTACAGCGCCAACCCCATATGCCGGAGGTGGTGAGTTCAAACCTGCCCAGGCCAAAAAAAAGAAAAAATAATACGGACAAATGTTTATCTGCACTAGGAAATAAAACAGGACTCAAATAAAATCAGAAATGAAAAAGAGGATGTTACAACTGATGCCAAAGAAACAAAAACGAACCTTTGAACAATTATATGCTAATAATTGGATAACCTAGAGGAAATGGATAAATTACTAAACGTATACAACCCACCAAGACTAAATTACAAAGAAAGAGAAAGTCTGAATAGACCTCTAACTAGTAAGGAGATAGAATCAGTAATATAAAACCTCCTAAAAGAGTAAAGCCTACATATTCATTAGAGAATTCCATCAAACATTTAAGGAAAAATTAATGCCAATCCTTTTCAAAGTGTTCCCAGACATTCAAGAAGAGGGAAAACTTTTAAACTTTTATTTTATGAGGCTTGCATTATTCTCATTTCAAAGCAAAGAAATTCCAAGAAAATTATAAGCCAAATATCCCTGATAAAAACAAATGTAAAACTCCTCCATAGAATATCAACAAACTGAATTCAACAACACCTTAAAAGATCTGTACACTATAACCAAGTGAGATTTATATCTGGGATGCAAAGATGGCTCAATATAAGAAAATCAATTCTTGTAATAATAATAAACTACATTAACAAAATGAAGAATAAAAATCATTTGATCATCTCAATAGATGCAGAAAAAATATGACAGAAGACAACACTTAAAGTCTCAACACACTAGGAATATCAGGAAATTACCTCAACGTAATAAAGGCCATCTATGAAAATGCCACAGCTAATTTTCAATGTTGAAAAATTTAAAACTTTTCCTTTAATTTGAGAAACAAGACAAAGATGCCCACTCTCTCCATTTCTATTCAACAAAATACTTAAAGACCAATTGAGAAAAAATAAGCAAGAAAAAGAAATAAAAGAAATAAATCAGAAAGGAAGAAGTGAAAATGTCCTTGTCTGTATGTGACATAATCTTATATATAGAAAACCCAAAAGACTCCAACAAAAAACTATTAAATCTAATAAACAGATTCAGTACAGTTGCAGGATACAAAATCAATACGAAAGTCTGTTGCATTTCTATACATTAACAATGAGCTATCTGAAAAAAAAATTAGAAAAGCAATCCAAACTACAAAAGCACCAAAAAGAACAAAATATATATATATATTTTTTGAGACAGAGCCTCAAGCTGTGACCCTGGATAGAGTGCTGTGGCATCACAGCTCACAGCAACCTCCAATTCCTGGGCTCAAGTGAGTCTCCTGCCTCCACCTCCCAAGTAGCTGGGACTACAGGTGCCCGCCACAAAGCCCAGCCATTTTTTGGTTGCAGCCGTCATTGTTGTTTGGTGGGCAGGGCTGGATTTGAACCCGCCAGCTCAGGTGTATGTGCCTTAGTCCATTGAGCCACAGGTGCTGAGCCAAAAAGAACAAACTATTATACTTTGTAATAAACTCAACTAAGAAAGTGAAAAATATGTACATTGAAAACTATGAAATACTGGCCAAAGAACTAATGAACTGACATCCTTTGTTCATGGATGGAAGACTTATTGTTGTTAAAATGTCAGTTCAACCCAAGCCATCTACAGATTCAATGCAATACCTATCAAAATCCCAGTAGCAGTTTTTACAGAAAGAGGAAAAACAATCTTAAAATTTGTATGAAATTATGAAAGGCCCTGAATATCTAAAACTATCTTAGGAATGAACAAGGCTGGTGGCAGTGCACAACCTGATTCCAAAATATATTACAAAGCTACAGTGATTAAAACAGCATGGCTCTGTCGTAAAGACAGATGTACAGCTCACTGGGAACAAAGAGAATCCAAAAATCAATGTATGGTCAACAGATATTTCACAAGAATGCCAACAATACAAAATGGGGTAAAGATAATCTCTTCAACAAGTGGTGTTCCTTTTTAAAAAGGAAAGGAAACAATAAGTATAACAATTTAATACTTAGAAAAATAAACATTTAAACATTCTGTCATAGTAAATGAAATGAATTCTAATTCCCAATAAGACCCATAACTTCCTAACTTGGATACATCATGAAACAGGAAACTTAGGGAAAGAATTAAAGAAGAAACTGGTGTGGCTGTTGTCAGTAAGACAAAATTTACTTTCATAACCATTAACTGGGACCAAGAGAGATCATATATAGCAAAGAAAGGACGAGACATGCATTCCGTCAGGAACAAATAAATACATTATCATAAAATACTAAAATATTACAAAAAGTAATGATGACATTGAGCATTTCTGAGCACTTTTAACTGGTGGTGTTCTGCCTGTTTAAAACTTCTCAAACCCAGTCATATGTACCCTTATATTGATCTGAAATTTTAAAAAGGATTATAAACAAAAATCTCACCACAGCTCTCATCTATTTTATGAATGATGAAAAATGCTTGCCCACAGTTATTTAGCAAAGGGGTGGGATTGCACAAAAGGATTCAAACTCATGTAGTTTTCATTCTCAATTTTAAGAAAGGCATTCTGCTTTCAAAAATGGAAACGTCACACAGCATGAGCACAGGTAAATAGGAAAAAGAAAGAAGAGAATGGCAGATCAGCTCCAATCCTGCTTCGAATGTCTCATAAGTGGGAAGGATACTGCAGGCATTTAGAATCAGTGTTCCCGCACTCTCTGTCTGGAATGGTGGGAATTCGAGAATTTCTACTAGAATTGATTATTTACCTAATGGAGTTTTGTGTGAATAATTTGTTCAATTGTTCAAGCAACACACGTTTGCTAAGGTGCAGCGTGTTCTTGGTTAGCAGTGACTGTGAGCAGGACAGACAAGGTCAGGGCTCTTATAGAACATTCTAGAAGTGATTCCACATAGATAGCAATGATTATGATGCAATAGAAAAATGTTACTGGCTGGGTACTGAAAATCAGGAGTTCCTCTGATGAGGTGACCTGTCATACAAGGTAAAAACAATGAAGAACAGCCAGGTGAAGATTTGGGGAGAAAAACCCTTCCAGAGGTTTTTATTCTTATTGTTCAGCACACTAACCAGCACGTTCTGGTTTATTCTAATCTGTGATGTATGCTGAGCAGCTGTTAATGTTCCCATTTTATAGACAAGGAAACTAGTCTGGCCAGGTCAAAACAATCTCCAGGCTTTATTTAACAGAACCATCATACTCATGCTTATTTATGTACAGAATCTAAATGCTTCTGGGTGAATGTGGAATTGAACCCAAAAGTATATCCCTGGTTCTTACTTGTGAAAATAACTTACAGCTGCCAAATTTCAGCGGGCAAGCGTGGGCATCCATGGGAAAGTCTTCAAGTTGCATGGGACATTCAGCAGAGATAGTCAGGCTGAAAAATAAAAGATAAGACCTTTCAATGACTCACTAATTCTACCTGTTTGTTGAGCAACCACTCTGTCCCAGAGAGCCATATTAAGTACTTACTATAATTAATATATCTTATGAAATGGTCTCATAAGACCAATTTGGCCCCACCAAATTACACGTTTGTAGAGCAGATGAATATCATTCAGAAATTAGTCTTAAATCTCCTCATTTCTGTAGCTTGGTGTGTGTCCACACATATATTACTGCTTGTAAAACAATTCCAAAGATGCCTTTAAGAAATATTTATTCTTCCTGTCCCTTACTGGGCATTATCTAAAAAGCTTTCCTTTGACAAGGTTGAAAATAAATGCGTTTCCTAAAGCAGTTTATAAGCTTATAAACGTAGGACAAATGCATCTATATTTATAGATTATGGGAAATATAGAAAAAAGCATAAAGAAAAAAATTATAGGGTGGTGCCTGTGGCTCAGTGAGTGGGGTGCTGGTCCCATATACCCAGGGTGGCGAGCTCGGGCCCAGCCCTGGCCAAACTGCAACAACAAAATAAAAAAAAACTTTTTAAGAAAAAAATTATAAGTATCTGTCATTTCACATGTAGTGTCATCTGCTAAATTTAGCCCAGAGTTTCTTACATGTCTGAATTTTGAACAGAACCCAACTATAATCTTTGGGTTGTAAAACTGTACAGTACTTCATGAACTTGTGATACAATAGCAATCTTCTGGTACAAACTAATTATTATTTTTTAATCTAAGCCTGATCTTTTTTTTTAAATTTTTATTAAATCATAATTGTGTACATTGGTGCAATCATGGGGCACAATGTGCTGACATTATATACAATCTGAAATATTTTCACTGAACTATTTAACATAGCCTTCATGGCCTTTTAATCACTATATGAAGACATTTATATTCTACATTTAGTAATTTTCACTTGTACCCTTATAAGATGCACCGTAAGTGTGATCCCACCAATCACCCTCCCTCCACCCATCCTCCCCCTCCCCTCCCCTCCCTTGCCCTTTTCCCTATTTCTTGTGCTATAACTGGGTTTTACCCTACATATGAGAGCTATAAATTAGCTTCATAGTAGGGCTGAGTACATTGAATACTTTTTCTTCCATTCTTGAGATACTTTGCTAAGAAGAATATGTTCCAGCTCCATCCATGTAAACATGAAAGAGGTAAAGTCTCCGTCATTCTTTTTTTTTTTTAAATTGAATCATAACTGTGTACAATAATTCAAATCATGGGGTACAGTGTGCAGGTTTCACATACAATCTGAGATATTTTCATCAACCTAATTGACAAAACATTCATGAGATTTTCTCATTTACTATGTGAAATCATTTTTGATCCGTATTTAGAAGTCTTCTCCTGACCCTTCAAATATGGACCACAAGTGTGATCTCACCCTTTATCCTCTCTCCCCTCTCCCTCTCCCCTTTCCCCGTCTTCTTGTGTAATAATTGGGTTGTAGCCTTCACTTCAATGATATAAATTTGCTTCATATTAGGTGTGTATACATTGGATACTTTTTCTTCCATTCTAGAGATACTTTTCTAAGGAAAACATGTTCCAGTTCCATCCATGTAAATATGAAAGAGGATAAGTCACCATCTTTCTTTAAGGCTGCATAATATTCCACGATATACATGTACCACTATTTATTAATCCATTCGTGGGTCGAAGGGCACTTGGGCTTCTTCCACGACTTAGGAATTATGAATTGGCTGCAATAAACATTCTGGTACAGACATCTTTATTGTGATCTGATTTTTGGTCTTCTGGATATATACCTAGTAAAGGAATTATAGGATCAAATGGCAGATCTATTTTTAGATCTCTAAGTATTCTCCAAACATCCTTCCAAAAGGAATATATTAGTTGGCATTCCCAGCAGCAATGTAGAAGTGTTCCCTTTTCTCCACATCCACGCCAGCATCTCTGGTTTTGGGATTTTGTTATGTGGGATAATCTTACAGGAGTTAGGATGATGAGCATTTTTTCATGTGCTTTTAGGCCATGTGCCTGTCTTCTTTAGAGAAGTTTCTCTTCAAGTCCGTTTCCCACCCTGAGATGGGATCACTTGTTCTTTTGTTGCTAATACGTTTGAATTCTCTGTGGATTCTGGTTATTAAACCTTTGTAGGAGGCATAACCTGCAAATATTTTCTCCCATTCTGAGGGCTGTCTGCCTGCTACAGTTACTGTGTTCTTAGCAGTGCAGAAGCTTTTTAGTTTGATCAGGTCCCAGTAGTGTATTTTTGATACTGCTTCAATTGCCTGGGGAGTCCT
>CAUYON010079786.1:0-30642 GCA_963573935.1 Arctocebus calabarensis
CTTCTATACCTATTTCCTTAAGTGTTCTGATCATAAAAGGATGTTGAATATTATCAAAAGCTTTTTCTGGGGGCAGCATCTGTGGCTCAAAGGAGTAGGGCGCAGACACCATATGCCAGATGTGGCGGATTCAAACCCAGACCCAGTCAAAAACTACAAAAATAAAGAATAGCTAAATATTGCTCTCTCCTGTCATATGTGGATGTGCAATAACATGATCCCTTTATTTTAGGTGGAAAAGCCCGTGTTGTTACTTCAATTCCTTACTAAATGCCATCCAGTTCCTTTTGGTGACCTCTATGAATTATTGCATAAAGACAATATTCAACTTCAACAGCAAGCAAGGGCTTCCTCAGTTTCTGCAATCACATCTGCCAGGTGATCTCTTCTCCTCAAAACACATACCAGCCATGAAATTCATTACCTTTAAAGACATCGAGTTTTGTGGTATATCCCAGGGATTTGTTTTGTGAAGTTGTTTTGCCACTTCACAGAGGTGGGCAAAGAGAGCAAATGCTTCCACAGGAAAATGGTCTTTTTCAGTTACTCTTGCAATCCTTGCATGAAGTATATGATTCCAGAGTGTTCAAGGCTCTCTTTAACGCACAGTCACCTGTGTTGTAGAGAGTGCTAACAAGAAACACCTACAGGCAAAAATGTTTCTCTTCTCTTGTTATGACAGCAGAGGGGTGTATCTCTTTTAGAGTTCTTTTAATTTCTTAGTTTTAATAATCACAAAATGAAGTAATTATTCTAGAAAGTACAATTTAAAATCTATTAACATAGTTTCTGAAATATTTTGGTTTTAAACACACAATATAAAGATATTAGCAGTGGGAGAAATTCCCGTAATTTATACATATTGGTTAATACTACAAAAAGCACTACAATGAAAATTGCATGTTAAAATTACAAATACAAGTTCAAATGATATAAACATAGATTGATGGAAATGGATAAAATATTCACATTGTTACAAAATTAATATCAATTTTATATCACATATAGAAACTGCTTCATATAGCTCAAATTTTTCCATCATGAAAGTAGGAGATTACATATTTCTTGGTTTGGCAAGAGAACAAATTAAATGGATACTTTTAGTTTACTAATAATGCAGTGAGCTATTCTGATCATTCTATGATAACTTCATTCAGTTTTGTATTACAGCTTTTGTATGAATCACCTATCCATTACTATACTGTAAGTCAACTGAAAGAAAATTCCTTTTATACTCCTCTGTATATTGACAGTATTTTGCATATAGTAGAATCCATCTTTCTTTTTTTTTTTCTCTTTTTTCCTACTCCATCCTGAATAGGATTCAAGTCCATTTACAGAACAACCCCAATAGAAAAAAAAATACGCTGAAACTAGCTGAGGGGAAAGAAAGGCAATAATCAAGCACTGGACATAAAATAGGACCTATCTACTTCCTGCATGCTCATCACAAATACAAGTCTAAGCTTTCTCGTAGGCACTATTAAAAGAGAAACCTGGTCAATTCAGTGCCCTAGAGATCAAACACACAGAATCTGCAGGATAAATACACTTCACTATTCCTGATACTTAACACCTGACAGAAATATCTGGTCCTAAAGTAGATACTGTGAATTTAATAGACAACATCGTCTTCATAGTGAACACGGCAATGAGTTTCTTCAGAGCCATTTCTTACAGTGACCCTCAAGGTAGTAATTCCATAGAGGAAAGAGATAACACGTGATCAGGAACAGCTTTCTTCTGCTGGTCTGATTCAATTCAAGAAGAGACTTCGGATTATAGAAAAGAATGGTGTACTGAATAGCAATTCTGACCAAATACTGTTTCTTTCAGCAAGGGTTCTGTGGCTAGGAGAGGTCGAGTTTGTGTTCCTGACAGTAGTTGTAATTGCTTGTGCTGCTAATTATGAAAGAACTAAAATCTCAGTACCTGACTATGCTGGGTTCATAGCTGAAACGCTCTGGGGGGAAATGCAGAGAGGGACATGTCTCTGAGCAGAGTGGAGCTGAGGGAGCGCTCCTGTGGCAGGCTGCGGGCTCCTCTAGGGCCAGGGATGATGCTGGCGATAGATTGAATCTGCTGTATTAGTATAACAGACATCCTTTTCTCTTTATGTCTCTCCTGACCTATAAGGTGTTCTTACTTATATATGCAGTTGACAAAAATCTCTTCTTCCTGGAAAATTCATGATTCAGATAGCCTTAAAATATACTACATAATTATTTTTTATTCATATTATATAGTTATATAAATCTAAATATTATAAAATAAAAATATCTATTGTTCTTTCCAGAACCCCAATTCTCGCTGTTTGTTTTTTTTTTTTGGCTGGGGCTGGGTTTGAACCTGCCACCTCCAGCATATGGGGCCGGCGCCCTACTCCTTTGAGCCACAGGCACTGCCCTGAACCCCTTCTCTAACAAACTCCACACTACTTCATATTCTTCACAGACCATTCCCATTGATTTTTTTCTTTTTTTGTTCTAACTGAACTTTGAATCTCCACCCAACCCCTATGTAGTTAACAGGGAGGTGGGTGGTCAGGTTCTCTTGACTGTCCTTCACAAACCCTTCTTCCAGGAGCCATCACTTCATTTGACAGTCACGCCATCCAGGTGGAACACACCTGCTGGCCTTCCTTTCTTCTCATCTCTCTTCCACTCTGCGGCAGACTTCAGCAGCTGGCTCCTCATCTTCCTTACAACTCAAACACTGAAATTTTCTTTGTTGAGTTTAACATCCATAGAGCTTTTCCCTGGATGCTCTATCGTACAGTACATCAACTTCCTCAAAGTTTACATTTGTAGCTCTGTAAGCACTAAAATCATTTTAATGCCCTAAACTCTTGCCCCTCCAAAAACCCCTCCCTGAAATTTAAAACCACACTATTTCATTTTGTAAGTACTGATTTTCTCTTGCTATCCTAGATCTACTTTCTGAGTGCCACAAAAACCTCTCTCTATTTCACTGGAAAAGAAAAACTCTTTTTTGGGTAAATTTCAGATTAATATAAAGGTAGTAATGATTGGATTACATTGTTTGCCTTCGTTCAGGAAAGTTCAAGTTGTGGATGAGCCCTTCACCAGGAAATGTGCTGTATACCATACACTGTGCCATGAGGTGACGGCCTACCAACCCCATCTCTCCTCCCGCCCCTCTTTCCTTCTCCTCCCTCCACTTGAATTTAATTGTGCTGTTCTCTCCTGTGGGCATGTAGTTGTTTATCTATTTGTTATATATTGGTAGTGAGCACATTGGATACTTGCTTTTCCATTCTTGAGACTAGGTAAGTAAAAACAGGTAAGTGAGAACTGTTGTAGCTCCCCTGTCCCATCTTACACACTTAGGATTTTTTTGTTTGTTTGTTTTGTTTTTTTTGCAGTTTTTGGCCGGGGCTGGGGTTTGAACCTGCCGCCTCCGGCATATGGGGCCGGCGCCCTACTCACTGAACCACAGGCGCTGCCCTACACTTAGGTTTTTTAGTCATTTTTCATTCTTTCTCTGGAAGAGATGTCACTTTCCTTCTCTGGCTACAGTTCTCGGCTGCTTTTACACCTTCATTTTCATTCACTACTAACTTTTCTTTCCTTCCTATTCTCTTTAGAAACTAACGATATCATTTCAATGGCTTTCTGTCTTCAATGCCCCTTTCTCACTTGTATTACGGTATCACACAGCTACAAAAGTCCAGCTCTGAATCAGAAACGCCATACGAACTTTCTTTCAAATCTGAGTGTTGACACAGGAGGAAGTGACCTGCTGCTACTATTACAAATTCAAGATCTATAAGTGAATCCGTTTCCTCAAAGTTTCCATCAGCTATGTCTAACCTAAACTTTTTGATAATAAAGTCTTCGTTCAACTTCTGGGCTCATTCTACAATATTTCTCATTTGTTTATTTAAAGGTTGAACCCACTCCATTTAAAAACCATCTACTTTCACACTGTTCATTGTTTTTTTCCTTTTTTTTTTTTTTGCAAGATATCCCTTGTATCAAAGGCTAGTGCTTCTATCAGGACTCTAAGCATTCCAATTCCATTCTGTATCCTTGGGGAATTGGCTTTGTGGAGCATCTCCTTTGCTCTTGTAAAAAGCATTAACATTTCTTCCTCTATTAGTTTTTTCTCCTCAGCAAATAAGCATGCTCAAGTGCCCCCACCTTAAAAAACAAGTCCCTTTATTTCTGCCTACTAATTGACTGCTCTCTAACGCAATCTGTGCTTCTTGAAAGAATAATCTATACGAAATTTTTCTACTTTCTCACTTCCTAGTTTCTCCTCAGGCCATTAAAATATGGCTTCGGCCTCTGCCATGCCATTGAACTTCTTCTAGTAACTGTGATCTATTAGTTATCTCTAGTTCTTTTACTTTTCTTCAGCATTTGATATGTTTGATTACTCCTTTCCTGTGGGGATCATTTTTTCAAAGCTCTTTGCTGTTACATTACTTGATGTTAGTTTTTTTGTATCTTTTTGGTTCAAACTTCTCATGTGATTTTCTGAATGTTTAGGCTCATGATCTTGTTCTGAAATATTGTGCTCCCCAAATTACTCCACACCCTTAGCCATCTGCTCTTACATCTGAATGCATGTTCCCTTTGATACCTTAATGACACCATACATCCCAAAACTTCACACATTTCTTATTGCTAGGATCCACAGATGTATATTAACATCTTGCATTTCTTGATAGGACAGGCAACTCAATTCAAACTTTTCAGAATGGAAGCCCTCATTCCTCCTTCCTCCTCTTAGTAAAAGACATTGCCACCTATCAAGTTTCACAATCAAGAAATCAGAGATTTATCCAGAACTCCTCTGTCCCATTGATTCCAGCTTCTAATTAGTGACTGCTAAGTGACTTTCATCAAGTCTCATTAATTGCTTTCAAAATTTCTTTTTCTTTTCTTATTCAACCCATTCTCACTATCTTGAAATCTTTGCCATTTCAAGGATTACTATAAGAACTTTCTGTCTTCAAACTTTTTACTAACACAATTTAATATTATCACACTGCCAAAGTCACACCTTTATAGTCATAACTAGTGAACCCACTAACACCTTAGTATTTTTCACTCACTTCTCTTTCCTTTCAGGATAAAGTTCAATCTTGATTCCCAGTGTCAGCTGCAGCTCTGCCCACAATGGCCTCCCACCCCATGCTATATACACCCTTTATTTTTGCTGAGCTGGTGTGTTCAGAAAAACACCATGTTTTCAATTGCACTGTTTTCTCTGTGAGGAAATATTATCCTAACTTGCATCATACACTTATTCTACGTAGCTAGCTCCTGCCTATTCTTAAAAATTTGGATCAAAGGCATCTTCTTGGGCAAATCCTCCGTGGCCCGCTAATTTGCTATAGGTAATTTCCCTTCTTGACCTATTTAACACTTCTTATATTTACCACTGTGTACTTGATTTTTCTCTACTTTTTTATTTAGACTGCAAGCTCAATGCAGTCAGCATAGCCATAACAATTTTACAATCCAAGTTTCAACAACGTCTGGCATGTGTTAGTCATTCAAGGGCTATTTAATGAATATATTCTTTGATGAAGTACTAAAGTACCCAGTAAAAACAATTTGTTACTTTAAGGAATTTTTAGCAACATGGAAAGTGATCTACTACTAAGCAAAAAAAAAAAAAAGCTATATACAAGTATACAATCATTAGAACTTTGTGAAAATATAGATATAGAGGGAAAAGAACATGAAAATTCATCTAAATGTTAATGGTTGGATTATGAATCTGGATTTATTGATGATTTTTCTGTTTTCAGAGTAATTGTATTAAATCATTTTAATTCAAATAATATTAAAAATAAACTATGCATTGTCTTCTAGTTGCATTATATTTTGATCATTTTTCATCTAGATAGCACTCTAGCTTGTTTCATACCCTTAGTGTGATTTTAAAAAGAAATAGCAATAGTCTCTCTTCCTTCAAAAGTTTTCAACACAAAGGTATAGAGCAATGCTTGCCAATCAAATTGTTTATGCAAATAACTGCATCTAGATTGGCTTGTAACTAAGTGCAGTGGAAACTATCATTCACCTCTGATGAGCCAAGCAGATAGCATATGCAAATCTCAGAGCTGCATAATAGCTTTTTCTGGACCTCTAACTTCAGTTTCCTTTTAGAATATTAGTTTTAACACCACTAGTCTACAAACTTCATGGACATTAACTGGACATATTTTTCTGTTTGTCTGTTTCTGATAGAATGTTTTCCAAGATGTAAATAAAAAGAAATATGTTGCATGCAAACACTTGCTTTTATAACACCAAATTATTTCACTATAGACATTTGCTTGGAGGCTATTCAAATAAAAATAAGCAATCATTTCTGTTGTTTTAGACTATGGGTTACATGACTTTTACAGAAAACACAAATGTAACGTAAACGAAATTCATGTTACATTTTTATTAAATGATTTCATAATTTATTTTACCCTAAAACATTACATTTTCCTACTGAGTTTTGAAAATTAGCAAAATCTTTCGTTACTGAGTTATTTTGCTGATTTGCTACCAATGATCTAAATATGAAATTTTGTTCCATATTGTATATAGGTAACTTATCTTTTCTATTCATATATAGCAAGGTCCTTCATTATTTCCATTTATCCTTAAAGAAAAGAAAGAAAATCTTTCCCTTGTTAATTAATGGTATTATCTTTACGAGAGATTTTTTTCACTGTTAACTAAATACATGAGTAATTTTGATACATTTAATTAAATCCAGTATAATGTATCATAATGATTTAAAAAGGTATGCTAATTATAAAATATAATCCAGTAAGTCATACTGAGTTTTGCAAGAACTACTGGAAAAAATAGACTTAAAATGAAAAATTACATTTTATTTGTGTATTGTATTGCTAGAATTTAAAAAAATGAAGTATTTGTTATTATTCAGAATCACCCACATGTCACAGGATGCAATTTATTTCAATATTTCCTAATATATTAATCGGATGAGCTAAATTAATAATAATCATAAGGATACATGCAGTCACAACACAGTATGCCATTCAGGTATAATTTACATTGATGGACAACGTTGGTTTGCAAAAATTTCCTTTAGCTGTGTGGCAGAAAGAGTGAAAACTTTAACATATTGCTTAAATTTTGAGAGCATAGTGGGGTAATTTCCTTTTACTCTTGGCCTATGTCACTTGTCTATGACAATAGCTTGCTATCAAATTTAAGACCCTTATTCAGGAGGTTAATGCGAGGTAGGAACTCCATTCAGTGTTATTTTGGCTTAAGGGCATAATGTCACAATTTGGTGCATCCTCTAATGACTTTCTTTTTTTTTTCTAAAGGCAGCTTACAGCTTAGACCTAGTTCAGCGAATTTCCTTGTAAGGTCCTTGGAAGACTGGAGGAAAAAAAGTACAATTGACTGCGTGGCCAAATTTCTGTTCATGCCTGCTTACTGATTTTTGTTCATTTCACAAATAAACAAGGCATGAATACATCAACCCACAAACCATAAACAATAAAGAACTTCATCCTGTAAGTTTGCTACGGCCAGCAGTTTGTGGCTGAATCTGCTATTTGTCATAAGATAAATGATAAAGTGATTGCCATTTGTCACTGAATACACAGAGGAGTGCTCAGCTGTGAACCACTCAAATGCAGACAACAGTAAATATTGCCATTCTTATTACTAACTTCCTTTAAAAGGGCCCACCTACAACTATGAAAATAAAAGTGCCTTCGCGTTTGGGTTAAAAATTCTTCTTTTAACCTAAGAAGAAAAATCATAGAATAAGCACTTAACATCTGCAGACTCCCAGTTAAAAACCTTGTATTTACTGCAGCATGGAATGCATGCAAACATAGGCCATCTTTTATAAAGAAAGGTGTTTTATAAAGTTGAGCGCTGAATTTAATTTATATGTATTGTTCTCACTTTTGTACTGTTCAGTGATTTTTAATACAAACTTTTTTATGTTTCTGAGAGTCGCTGGTGCTTGACGGCTTTCAGCTATATTAATAGAGGTTATAACAGCACCCATACATTAATACAGTCTATGTTTTATCTAAACTCTGATTGAATTTAGGGAGTGCCTAAATTCTGTGTTGCTATACACTTGCAGCCAACTACACGAACTTTATTAATTTTTTTGAAAGGCTATCCAACAACTAAATAGGGAAATATATGCAAATGACATATCAAGAAAAAAAATGACTGTTCATAAAATCTCTAAGCTATAATATTATTTAGTGGCAAACACCATACCAGAAAACGAGGGTATATTATAATGATAGCGCCTTATACCACAATAAAAATTGCTCAAAATTTGGAGCCTATCTGTAAAAAAAGTATAAAAAGTCATCAAATTGGGGGGTTTGTGTCATGCAAGAAAAAAGCAAAAATGCAAAACAGCTGACACATATTGTTTGAGATTTTAAAAAATGTTTATAACTCTCAGTTTTATCACGGAATGTATCACTTTCCACAAAGAACTCAGATTAAATAACACATAACCTGAAATATCCTTACACCATTAGACACAGTTCCTTCAAGATTAAGGTTGAAATACACTGGTGGAGAAATGTAGGGAAGTATGCACTTTATAGTATCCTTAAATCCAAGCTGAATAACAAGTGAAAAGACAAGCATTTAGTGGCAGATATTTCTAGAAGCTGATCTTCTAAATTCAAATGATTGTAATTTTTCTAAAGTACCACAGTAAGATTAAATTTTAGAAAATCAATTTATAAATGTGTCTTTAATGCTATAAGCATTAAATTTGCCAATAAGACAAATTTCAAACTCTTCGTGCAAAATATATTTGAAATAACGATTTAAAAATGTCACTCTTTAACATCTTGCGTTGAAGCATATTGAGAAATCTTTCAAATCTTTGGTGCTGGGAGTTGAGATTTCCTGACATAAGCTAATACATTTTTCATCAGGTGCTAAAGGATGAAAATGATTAGTTAGATCAAAGGAATGTATGCGCGGTCTCTCACCACTACTAGGTGTCAACACTACGTATGTAATTAATTTTATAAATATTTAGTTACTGCTTTATTATACAATACTGCACCGTACAGAAAAGCCTAACTACCATCATTTGATACTATTACTAATTTCTATGCATTAAAATGGAAAATCATCAACATTTGTGTTATAGTCACATGTGAATCTTAAATCTATCCCCATATCTCTCCAAACAGTATATTTATAATGTGAACATTTGGTTTAATGATCAATTATTAAGTGGAAGAAAACTATACTGTTTTAAAACATAAATATGTCATGAAAATCTATTTTCATTACATCACATCAATCCTTGTTTTTCACAGTTTCTCTTTAAGGAATTTATGTCTCTGTTTACTTCGCATTATCTACCAGTCACTTTATTTTTTTATCTTGATAAGTCTGTTTTTTAATAGATTAGGTTATTTTACTGATATATGTATTTTATTGCCTTTATAACATTCATAATATTCTTTCAGGGGTTTTATTTTTTATTTTTTGGTATACAAACAGAATACAGAAAAAAGGAAAGGCTGACTTTTAGGTTTTTGACAGGAGTCTTGTATAAGTGGAAGACTTTTAATTCTCAAATTGTTTCACTTCAATAACTCTTTTAAAGTTGTTGCGCCAAGATGCCTGGCGGATTAAGCTCCATTGCCTTTTCTTGTTTTGAACTAATGTATTCTTGATCACCGTTTAATGAAACTATATACCACATGGAGATTTCACATTAGATAAGCCATGTGAAACCCTCATCAGACAAGTGGCTCTGGCTGGTGGTAATCCTTCAGATGAAAATTTCAGACTAGCAGGTTTTCCAATTTAAATGAGCCCCTTTAACTATAAAAAATTGGCACGGTATGATTGCTAAAAATTATTTTTAAATTTTTATGTTGCCAAAGTGCCCTGGTGGCTGTGAAAAACAGAAATACTGCCGTAAATACAGAAAACATTAACTGGTCACTGAGGGGATCCAATTTACAACCCATAGAGACAACTCACACAGCTCACTGCCACGGCGCTATTGGGTTTGTGATGGGGCACCCCACTCTGCTCCCCCCACACAGAAGCAGAGCTCATCTTAAATATGCAATTAAATAGATTTATTCTACAAGTTCCTCTAGTCAGTGGTTATTACTCACCCTTACCTCACTGCACTCTGATCTATAGAATTTTCATGATGTGCTCAGATAGCCTTTAGGAAGCAACAGAAATTGTTATGAATTTTCAATGAAAAAATATTTAGAGGAGATTAACATGTGCTATTTAATTTTTTACTAAAGTGATTCAATGTATGTTAAAAGACTTACTTGTTATCCAACCTGGTACTGCTGTACTTGTTCATATTTCTAGATACTGAATTTTAACTAATAAAAATATGCTAAGCTTACGTTTGAATTGCAGATTTGGAGGAAAAAGGTTTTGAAGGAAAAAAGAGGTGTTTAGATGTGTGAGTGTGTATCATATTTTGTTTTAGTCTGTCACAATGTCAATGTCCTGTGCACAAGCACAGGCCATGCCCAGAGTTATTCTCTTGGTTATAGGAGATAAAATTAGTAGATTTAGTCTGAAAAGACTACTGATGATATATTTGCTTTGGAATGCTACTGTCAATACATAATAAAACAGTTTTATAGAGTAAAAAGTAAAAGTGTTATGCAAATCTGACATGGTTACATCAAACCAATCAACATAGTTTTTGACTCATTTATTTGATTATTGTGTTAAGAAATGTATGTTCTGACTTGTACCCTTGCAATATGCTCTATAGGTGTGGTCCCGCCTTTTACCCTCCCTTTATCAAACCTATCCCCTTCCCTCCATTCCCACTCCATTTCTCTCCTTCATTCTGGGCTATAGTTGTGTTCTATCTTTCATAATAAAGTGTGAGTAAATACAAGTAGGTTTCACAGAAGTACTGAGTACATTGGATACTTTTTCCTCCATTTTTGAGATACTTTACTCAGGAGAATATGCTCCAGGTCCCTCCATGTAAACAAAAAAAGAGGTCAAGGCTCCATCTTTTTTTAAGGCTGCATAGTATTCCATGGTGTACATATACTACAATTTATTAATCCATTCATGGGTCAATGGGCACTTGGGCTTCTTCCATGACTTGGCTATTACAAATTGAGCTGCAATGAATAACCTGGTGCAAATATCTTTTTTGCAAAGTGATTTTTGGTCTTTTGGATATACTCCTAGTAGAGGAATTGCAGGATCCAATGGCAGGCCAATTTTTAGCTCCCTGAGTGTTCTCCAAACTTCTTTCCAAAGGAACATATTAGTTTGCATTCCCACCAGCAGTAGAGAAGTTTTCTCTTTTCTCCACATCCACACCAACATCAGCAGTTTTGGGATTTTGTTATATGGGCTAATCTTACTAGAGTTAGGTGAATATCTCAAAGTGGTTTTGATTTGCATTTCTCTGATGATTAAAGATGGCGAGCATTTTTTTCATGTGTCTGTAGGCCGTGCGCCTTTCTTCAGAGAAGCTTCTGTTCAGCCCTCTTGCCCATAGTGAAATGGGATCACTTGTTCTTTTCTTATCAATAAGTTTGATTTCCCTGTGGATTCTGGTTTTCAGACCTTTGCAAGAAATGTAACCTGCAAATTGCCTTCATTCTGAGGGCAGTCTACTTGCTTTACTTACTGTGTTCTTGGCAGTGCAGAAGTTTTTTAGTTTGATCAGATCCCAGTAATGTATTTTTGGTTTTGCTTCAATTGTCCTGGGGGTCCTCCTCATAAAGTTTCCTCCCAGGCCAGTTCCTTCAAGTGTTTACCAAAAGAACCAAAGACTCAAGGGCCAGAAGTGACGGAGAATGACAGGAATCTGCAGGCCTTACTCCTTGGCTCGATTGTGAGCACTTTGAAGAATGTAGTGCTTGGGGGGAAATAGGTAGATGCCAGGCTGACAGCCTAAACTAGCAGGACTCAGAAAGTGTGCAAAATTATTATGACTCAATAAAGGAATTCACACCTCCAGTGGGGGATGAGGACTATGACAAAAAAAAGTGTTATGCAAAAAGAAAACAAAAGTGAAGATACTTACAATGAACCAAAAGCTACAACTTACTGTCCCAAATGTGAGAAGTAACCAATGAAATCAGTAGTTCTTTGCAGGTGATAATGGCAGCACTTGATTAGATGAGAAATATACATTACTGCCATTATTAATGGTATACACTAATCAGAACATGAAGGAAATTTCAAGTTTAAAATAGAAAGTTATTGCAGTCAAAGGCATTGAATTGTGCCCTTCTTCATATATTAAGTCTACATTTGGGGAAAAAAATTCACAGACTCCAACTCAGAACCGTAAGACTGAATTCTGCCTTGTGAACCAATAGCTTCTAATTAGGTTCCCACTATTGATGAACTGCATACGATCAGAGCGTATTCTGAACAGTGAACTATTTTATAGTTTATTGAACAAATAATGGGAAACTATGTATAAATATTAGCATCAAGTATTCCATTTTTTAAAAAACACATCTTTCAAGTAGTAGAGTGGCCATTATTAAGGTTTATTTAACCTGCTCACAGTTACTTAATGAAATCAGGTCACTGTGGTGTTACTGCCTCTTGTAACTAGTTGCACTCAAGTGAAGCAGAATAGAAAGGTTAATTTGCATCTACACCAGACCCAAAAGATCCAAGTAAAGATGTGGACACAACTTTTTCTCTGTAAAGAATGGCGACAGCAATGTTGACACTGTTAGATACCCATCTCATATTCTTGGGCGCATGTGTAGGGCATATGAGTCTCAGCCCCCTCCTTCCCAGAAGGTGTAGTACAGCTTAAAGAAATCATTTGCGAGGGGTCATGAAGGAGGCAGGTGCTTGTTCTCTATCATTGTTACTACAAGGAAGGGGAAATGGAAATACAGAGGGAGACTTGCTAAGATAAACAAGGAGAGAAAAGCCCAATTTTGTCCAGAGTAAGTTATATGATAGAACAAATGCCTTGCTTTAAAGAATAAACAAGTAAAAACCCTTCCATGATAAATGAGGAAATGCAGAAAAGAGATAAGGGTGAAAGGGATAAGAGTGCATTGTGAATATTGCTTTAAATGTTTGAAAAATGCAAATATGGGGGGAAAAGGCACTCCGAACTATTATACTTCAGTACATCTTATCTTTTCTAGGATCTGGTTTATATTAGTTGTAGTATTAAACCACAATCTGTGGAGAAATAAATCACCTCCTTAATCATTAAAAGAAACAAATTTTAAACATAACAAGAAAACTAAAGTGGAAGGTTCTTACAAAAGGAGATCATAGTAAACAAATACAGAAATGACTCATCAATTTTTCTGACAGAGAGACATTTACATATACAGTAGAACCTCTGTAAGTTGACCATCCAAGGAACTGTAGCAAACTGATCAATATATGGAGGTGGTTAACTTAGGAACTAGACCCAGTGTACTGATATGTACCTGCACTTCACACTCTTGTATAGATTTATTAGAGAATATCATATGAAATCATGCATAATTAAAATAGGAAAATCTTACATACAGCATCATATAAAATCAATTCATTTACTATTTTCATGGATTAATCATTCTTTCTAAAACAAGAGTCAGTTTTGGAAAATTGTTCTCAGTCAGGCTCAATACAGGTCACCACCTCATCATCTACTACACAAAACCTGCAAATTAGGCCACAGGAAATGGACTATCAGAAGAGGCCAGAACAGCATACTCTTGGGTTGTGACAAATCCAGCTTTCTAGAAACACTTCTGTATCGTATCTGGCTGAACTTGACTCCAAGCAGAACTGATCCAGAGGACAGCATCCAGAGTGTTGGATGAAGCAGCAGGTGAAGTTGTTTCCACAGGTGGACCACAGGTTAGTGTTTTAGCAAAGACCCACTGCAGGAGCTGGAGTTTGTAATGCATTTCAAATGTCTGGATGATTTTTGAGGTCACATTTGGAAGCAGACATTTCAATGTCATTCATGTTTGTGAGATAATCCCCTTGAAAGTGATCAGGATAGTTATCTACTCTCAATGGAACAGAATCTTTTTTCATTTCTCAGTCAATACCCCTTACTCACTCCTCAAACTGGACACCAGTCATTCATGCACATTTGTTTGATCTCCAAGTGATAGGGAGGGCTTTAGGCTTTGGGTTCTTGAATGAATGTAGCTTTGCCTACTTACTAACTCCCAAGGATTTTAGCTTCCATTTAGTTGAGTTAGTGCAAAGCAGAATTGTGAAAAACTCCTTGGACTCTTACATTTGTCATCCTTCACCTATTAGGCATTGCCTTGAAGAAGAGTCCACACTTGTCAGTGTTAAGGATGCTGTCATCTTTGAAACCTCTGGGAACTTTCTGGCGAACTCTTCCACAATTTCTACTGTAACTTGATTGGATTCATCTCACAAGGATTTCTGGGAGATCTCATAGCACAGTTTAAATATCTAGAGCTAACCACCTGATGCTTAAAAATCTGTCAATCTGAGTTCCTGTGCAGACTGTTTATCCATAATTTCTTGGATCAGCAGCCCCATGGTTTAGGCATTAACTGCCCTCATTTGTTTGAACCAGCTTAACTGACTTCATCCAGTCCAGTTTCCCCCTTTTCCACTGTAGGTCTCACCTTTCCTTACCACATCTCTCTAAGAATTCATGTTCTCTTTTTTGAATGTTGCTAACTATGGTCTTGCTAACACCAAAATTTACTGCTGTTCTTCTTTGGGTGCTGTTTTCTACTTCTAAAATGTAGAAGCTCAATCTTTTCCTTTGATGTCAGCTCTTTGGGTTCTTTCCTTTGGGCCATCATGTCTTTATTAACTGTAAAATTTTTCAGTAATTATGGGATGTACCTACAAACCAGACCAGCCCTTCAGGTTGAAAAAATCTTCCACAACATTATAAACAATAGGAAATTGGGTGTAATTCAACACACGGTAATAATAAACCATGAAACAAGTACTTATACTAAAGAGAAAATGCTACAACTAAGGGGCAAAGCCCACACCTTCTCCCCCTTGGTGTAGAGTGGACTCAACTATCCTAATTACACAGGGTAAATTAATTTGAGTGTCATAGTCTCAGTAGTCAAGGTACAACTTACAAAGGTGGATAATACATAGAGGTCAAACTTCCATTAAGTACATGTGGTGCACATCTGGTCTCTGGAAATTATGTCAACTTAAGGAGATTGTAAATATAGGGAGGTGGTCAACTATGGAAGTTCTCCCATATTTAGAATCACGTATCTCCCAGTCTTTCTTTCTACTGGAGAATTCCCCGGTTTAAAAATCTAAGAAATTAGATTTGTCTTAGACAAACAAAAAAACATATATATACTTTTTACTGGGTATTTTAATCCTAAACAACAGTTCAATACTGTAACAGTTACTGTACATAAGGATAGGCAATTGAAGACCACTTTTTCCGTCTGTAGTCCAGATGTACTGACCACAGTATATATGTTAGCAATCTGAGAAAGTATTTTTTTACATGTAAATTGACCAAAACATGGTCAAAGATTATTTTTAATTGATGGTGTTCTAATTCCGCCGTAATAATATTAGAGAAACAAGCACAGTGGAGGTTAAAGTCTGTAGTGCCACACAGCACTTCATCAGCAGAAAATCTCTCCTCCCTGAGTTTCCTTGCTTTGCTTTATTTTGATGTATTGAGATTATTAATTTTCTTTTAGCAGATCCTCAGGAAGGAAGGTGAATCTATCTAGCCCACTGGGGATTACTCAGAGACTAAGATTTGAATCTTTTGTTGGACTGTACTATTTTCAGTTTTGTTAAGGAAGTGTTTCCCAGCACCCTGCTTCCCTGCATAATCCTAGATTAGAAGTGACTGGCACATTAACTGCGGTCAGATTTGGCAGGTGACAGTGAAGCAGTGACTTACTTTTAGAAGGCTTTGCAGTCACAGAGAGTAGTAGAAAGTAGCCTTGACTGACACGGAGATGCGGCTTGTCTTCAGCCCATGGCTCCACATTCAGATCACCTTCACTTCTAGCCTCCTTTGTCATTAGAAGCAGTCCTCTTTCCTGCCCAAGGAGGTTACTCTCTTCTTGTCTGAAGAACCTATAATGAGCTCTCCTGATGCCAGTCTCCTTCAGAGGAGTGATAACCTCTTTAGAAACTACCTCTAACACATCTCGTTTCCTTCTGGAGTTATAATGAGACTTCTGGGAGGACTCAAAGGTGAGATACAAAGTATGACCTGGGAGTCTCTGCCACATACATCAGAAGAGTTACACAATTTCACACAGTTATAGAGACAAAACCTTGGAGAACATGTATAGGAATGTATGCTAAAGGGGTTGGTTTAAGATGAAAGAAAAAAAATTTGGATCAGGCCAGATTTACCCACATGACTGAACTAAGGAGAAGCTCTGAATTCGCTGTGTTATCCTGAGCAGTTAGAAGAAATCCCCCTTGCTGATGAATTGACCAAAACTAGAACCCAAAGTTGACCAATACTAAATGTAGCTGAAATGCTCAAACTGCCTTGGAATAAAGAAGACGACCAAATTCTTAGGGAGATCTGAATCCTGAAGTGGATTTACAACTTTCACCTATGTTCCCCTGAAATGTCCATACCATGCTCCCTCCACTAAAGCTTTGAAAAATTCAATGTGGAAGGAAACACCAACATTATTAAAGAACTTTGTAGCAGTTAGTGTTTGAAGACCAGAAATGATGACGAAAAATATTACTATCAAAATCAGTTATCCAGACCATATATACCGGGATTGGCAGGTTCAAACCTGGCCTGGGCCTGCTAAACAACAATAACAACTACAGCAAAAAAGTAGCCAGGCATTTTGGTAGGCACCTGTAGTCCCTGCTAATCAGGAGCCTGAGGTAAGAGAATAGCTTAAGCCCAAGAGTTGGAGGCTGCTGTGAGCTGTAATGCCACAGCACTCTGCCAAGCATGACATAGCGTGAAACTATGTCTCAAAAAGAAAAAGAAAAATCAGTTATCCAAATTCACTGAGAATAAAGGGAATGCTGAGGTGTTATGGACCAAATTATAGCACGGAAATAGTAGAGACAATGTGACAAAATGGTGAATTCCATTATGGTGCCAGTTGGGTAAAACTAATGTACGGGATAGAGTAAAGTCCTTTAGGATGTGGTAAATGCTCTAATCAGCAATTAATACTACGTATATGGTTCAGGATTCATGCTTACGATATCAAAATTTTAAAAATGCCCTCCTAAGATTCCTATCCTCTGGTTATTCAAATACTGTTTTAGGTGCTACTCAGAAAGGACTTTACAAATGGAATTAAGAATATTGCTCAAATATTCTTCAAAGAGGGAAATTATCCTGGATTATGCAAGTAAACCCAATGTAATCTCATGAGAACTTAAAAGCAGCAGTAGAAGGCAGAAGAGGGAAGCAGAGAAGATGAAACAAAAGAAGAAGCAGTTATAGTCCAAAGGTGAGAAGCATTTGCCCACCTGAGTCTCTGAAGTATAACGGGTCATATCTGAGCACCAGAGAAAGGTCTCTAGGTCTAAGAATAGCCTCAGCAAATAACCAGCAACTAAACGGAGACTTCAGTTATATAACCACAAGGAACTCGGTTCAGCCAACCAATTTATTCAGCCAATGTATTTGGCAGAATATATTTGGAGGCAGATTCTCCCCTAGAACTTCCAGGAAAAAAATGCAACCCTGCCAACACTTTGATTCCAGCCAGACTTGCTAGACTTCTCATCAATAGAACTGTGAGATAATTAAATGGATGTTATCTTAAGCGTCTTAGTTTGTCACAGCAAACTCGTTATGGCAGCAATAGAAATGAAGACATTAGTCCAGGTATTAAGGGTGTGGAAACAAGACAAAAGTTTTCAGTGAGGATAAAGTAACAATTTTGTTGAAGTTGAAGTTGAAACTTCCATCTGATAATTTTGGGATCCTCATTCCAGTGAATGAACAGGCAAAATACTGTGGAACTCTACTGGCCTGGGTGATTACTCATGAAGCTCCAGGGGAAATCAAGTCACTACTACACAATGCAAATAAGGAGGAAGAATCTGAAAATGGAGGAGTTTCTTTGAGCCTCAGTTAATAGTCCTTGACCTATGATAAAAATAAATAAAAAATAATCTACACAAGCATAGTGGCAAATTACACAAACCCTGTAGAACTAAAGATTTGGGCCATCTGCATAAAGTAATTACACCAAGATGAGGTGTTTGCTGAGGGCAATAATCATACTAAGTATGTTTATTTCTTCTTTTTTGAGATGAGTATCTTTGTACATTATATACATATTCATTTTTTATATATATTTACATGTTTGAGTTCTTTTTCTTTCCCATCATTTACCACTAATTTTTAACACAATATGTATCACTTGTGGTTAGTGATATATCTTGGTATTTAAATGACAGGATAGCATACAGAGTGCTACTTATCTAAATGTACAAAGCGATACAGACTGTGTATTCTATTTTAGCTAAATGATTGTCAAGTTCTTGTTGTAATAGTTTTAGCATTGAAATCAGAAGAATTGCTTTCAATTAACTCTATTTGGAAGTCATAATCTTAAAAGATGTGTGAGTAGACATCAAGCTAAAAGGGGCAGAATAAATATACTGAATTATGTTATTATTAACTTGGGTTAGTTGGGAACTACATTTCCAAATGCACTGTATTGTTTTAAGTTTCCATAGGCCAAAGGAGAGAAAATATGTGGAATTTGTGTGGGATTTGGAAGGCGTAGTGAAGTTGTTCCCATAATCTTGGATGTCATTCTTGGTAAAGGATAGATATGGAGATACCTAGTAAATACCAGTGTGCCCTTATTTTTCTCTGTTCCATACTCAGATCATATGCTGCCTGCTGACCTTGCTAATAGTAGCCCTAGACCCATCAGCAAACTCTTGGGCTGCAGAACCACAAAGGTAGTTGATGCTTTGAAGAAGCAGCATCTTTCAGACCTCTCATGAGCCCATCTTCATGATTCTACATTCCGTGGCTGGATGTACTTGGCTTCTCAGAATTCCAGCAGGCTAAGACTTTTCCACCTATTCTAGAGCTTTGGAAGATTTGTTAGGGACTCTGCTAATCTTCTATTTCCTCCTTCTAGACTTTAATTCAACCTTCTTTTATGTGTATGTTAGGATAAATTACTATAATACATCTATTATTCCCAGACTGCTTAGAGGTTTTTAAGGTTCTGTCTCTGACTAAACCTTTCCCAATATGAACTGAATTCCTTTGTGGCAAAGCAGAATTTGAGTGGCGAGCTCTGCACAATTGAACAGAGACTCGTTTGAGATCACAAACAGATGTAATTTCATAATTTTTATGTAATGTATATTTATTTTCATAATTTTCTTTTCTGGATAAATATTTTCAATCCTTATTTCCTCTAAGTGCATATATTTACCATGGAACCATCACTGAAAAAAAGTGTATACATTCTAAATATTTTTAAAACAGTAAATGGTTTGCATGTTTTCAAGGTAGACATTTGCTGCAAGGTTAAGCAGAGCTGGCTACCAACTGAACAATTCCAGGAGTGGAAAAAAAAAATCACAAAATTTCATGCTCCATTTTCATACTGGAGAAACTGAATATAGTCAAAGGGCCTTCTTCTCACCTGCAGGTTGCTGTCTGTGTAAATATCTGCTCTGAAATATTTGCTAGAATCTTAAATGTCTTCTTTCTTTCATTTTTCAATCCTTTCATTTATGCTTAGTCATTTCTATCTCTTGTTACCACCAATGGATAGCCCAACACCTAAGCAACCTGCTAAGTTCTTCTCCTCCAACATACATTTCCCCTTGTAAATTCATCCACCATTCTTTTGTTTATGTTCCACTATGCCTGGCTTTCTCTCATCCATTTCTAAGAAATCATGTCATTTCCTTCAGAATTCCTTATTTTACTGAACTGAGGTTGGATTGGATTCCTCCACAAAGCTACTCCACACACATATACTATTACCAGATTTGCTGTATTTTATTATTATTGCATACTTTGATCTCAGACTTTGCTAATAGATATTCTTTGGAAACAAGGTCTATCTCTAAGTCATACAATACCTAATTCATGGTAAAGGCTCAACAGATCGTTTATGAAATTTTGCTCTGAAATCTGTCCTATATATTTTATAAAAGAATACTACAATAATTTATACTTTATTTCAACTTTGAATTCATTTTTAAGTTTTATAAGAATGATTTGTTATCTATTTTCTATAAGAGAGTAAGGTTAAGGGCAGACAATATAAGTCTTTTGTCAGGATTCTATGAATGTAATGAATCATGCAAACATATAATATTACAGATCCATTTTTCTTTCCAATACTATCTTGAAATTTCACTTGGTGACTGAAGATTTACAGCTATGCATTGAAAAGATTTCACAAGTATAGGAATATTTGTTAATGGCTCTGCTAATCTTCCATTTCGTTCCTCTAGACCTTTAATTCAAGTTTCTTTCACATGTATGTTAGGATAAATTTGTGTAATACATCTTTTATTCCTATACTGCTTAGAGGAAGTTCAAATTTTTTTTTATTTTTACATATACATGTGTTAATTAGGTTTCTACTTTTTGCCTTCACAGAATTTAAAAGGTTTAAAATTAAATAACAATAACAATGTTTAAAATAAGGACTGGAAACAAAAACCACATAAAGAATGAACAATGATAAATAAAAGAAAACAGACGATTACTGCATCAGAATAGTAAGCAATATTAATAATAATAATGCCAAGAAAGTAACGTTCACATTGTCAAATAAGAGTATGTCTATTATAGAATGCTTTGACTCTGAGTATGAATTCATCAGTTAACTTCTTATTTTTTTCCAAAGTCTCAAAAAATAGACAACTAAAATAAATAAAAGTAAAAGAGAGTTTCAAAAACCAGATCATGACAAATCTCATAGACAATAGAAAAATAAGAAATATGTCAAAATAATTCTACTTGATCTGGGTACACCTGATATTGAAATTAGAGAAAATATATTGTTATAAAAGGAAATTACAAACATATTTCACTTATAAATGAGGATGCAATATCCTAAACAACATATTGACAAGTTGAATTAAAAATTAATGTTTAAGTAAAGTACTTTGGTAAAAATTAAATCCAATTTATGTGAGAATTAGTCACTATTTTCTTTCCTTTTTTTTTTGTTTTTTTCCCTCACTCCTTCCCTCCTTTTCTCTCTGTCTGCTCTCTCCTTCCCCTATGCCCCATTGTGTCATATTTGTCATTTAATGTCCTCATATCAAAGGTGAACACATAGGATTCATGCTTCTCCAATTCCTGTGATGTTTCACTACGAATAATGTGTTTCACCTCCATCCAAGTTAGTACAAACGCTGCAAAATCTCCATTTTTTAGATGGCTGAGTAATATTCCATGTTATATATATATATACCATTGCTTACAAATACATTGTTGGGTTAAAGGACATTTAGGCTGTTTCCACATTTTAGCAATTGTAAATTGGGCTGCAATAAAAAACCTAGTACAACTGTCTTTATAATAAAGTTATTTTTTTCTTCTGGATAGATGCCCAGTTATGGGATTGCAGGATCAAATGGGAGGTCTAGGTTGAGTTCTTTGAGCTTTCTCCATACTTCCTTCCAAAAAGGTAGTATTAGTTTGCAGTCCCACCAGCGGTGTAAAAGTGTTCCTTTTCCCCCACATCCACGCCAGCATCTGCAAATTTGACAGTTTGTGGGTGGTTTTCAATTTGTATTTCTCTAATACTTAGGGATGATGAGCATTTTTTCAAGTGTTTACTGGCCATTCATCTGTCATCTTTAGCAAAGATTCTATTCATCTCTCTTCCTCATTGATGTATGGAATTGTTGGTTTTTTCCTGTAGATTAATTGAAGTTCTGTATAGATCCTGGTTATTAAACTTTTGTCTGATTAAAAATGGACAAATATCCTTTCCCATTGGGTAGGTTGTCTATTTGCTTTGGTTGTTGTCTCCTTGGATGTACAGAAGCATTTCAGTTTAATTAAGTCCCATTTGTTTATTGTTGCAGTTGTTGCTATTGCCATGGCAGTCTTCCTCATAAAGTCTTTCCTCAGGCTAATATCTTCCAGTGTTTTTCCAATTCTTTCTTTGAGGGTTTTTAATGTCTCATGCCTTAAATTTAAGTCCTTTATCCATCTCAAATCAATTTTTGTGAGTAGAGAAAGGTGCACATCCAGTTTCAGTCTTTTACATATGGATAGCCAATTCTCCCAGCACCATTTATTGAGAAGGGAGTCTTTCCCCCAGTGAACGCTCTTGTTTGGGTTATCAAAGATTAGATAGTTGTAAGCTGTTGGTTTCATTTCCAGGTTTTCTATACGATTCCAAGTATCTATGTCTCTATTTTTATGCCAGTACCATGCTAACTTGACCACTATGGTCTGGTAATACAGCTTAAAATCTGGTATGGTGATACCCCCGGCTTTGTTTTTATTACTAAGAACTGACTTAGCCATACGGTTTTTTTTTTTTTCTGGTTCCATCCAAAGTGCAGAATCACTTTTTCCAGGTCTTGAAAGTAGGATGTTGGTATTTTAACAGGGATGGCGTCGAATTGGTAAATTGCTCTGGGAAGTATAGACATTTTAACAATGTTGATTCTTCCCAGCCATAAGCATAGTATGTATTTTCTTCCATTTGTTAAAGTCCTCTGCTATTTCTTTTCTCAGGGTTTCATAATTTTCTTTAAAGAGGTCTTTCACTTCTTTTGTTAGGTATATTTCTAAGTATTTCATTTTCTTTGGGGCTATGGTGAAGGAAGTCGTGCCCCTAATTAACGTCTCATCTTGGCTGTTGTTGGTGTATACAAAGGCAACTGACTTGTGGACATTGATTTTATATCCTGAGACATTACTGTATTTTTTGATGAAGAGTCTTGTAGTTGAGTCTTTGGGGTTCTCTAAGTATAAGATCATATCATCAGCAAAAAGGGAGAGTGTGACCTCCGCTGCACCCATCTGGATGCCCATTATTTTCTTGTCTTGTCTAATTGTGTTGGCCAGAACTTCCAGCACTGTGTTGAATAGCAATGGTGACAGAGGACAGCCTTGTCTGGTTCCAGTTCTAAGAGGAAAAGCCTTTAGTTTTACTCCATTCAGTAAAATATTAGCTGTGGGTTTGCAATAAATTGCAATCTTATTCTCAGATACGTGTGGATTTAAAGCAACTAAAGTTAAAAAAGATAATGATGGTCACTTCATATTGGTTAAGGGAAAAATACAACAAAAAGACATTTCAATTTTAAATAATTTTGCACCCAATTTAAATGCTCCCAGATTCTTGAAACAGACCTTGCTTAGTCTGAGCAATACTATATCCTATAACTATAACACCATAATAACTTGAGACTTTAACACCTCTCCCTCAGAGCTGGACAGATCCTCTAAACAGAAATTAAATAAAGATATTAGAGATTTAAATGAGACTTCAGAACAACTGTGCTTGATAGATGTATATAGAATGCTCCATCCCAAAGATATAGAATATATATTCTTCTCGTGGAACATTCTCCAAAATTGACCATATCCTAGGACACAAAACAAACTTCAGCAGGATCAAAAGAATTGAAATTCTGCCTTGCATCTTTTCAGACCACAAGACACTAAAAGTAGAAATCAACTCCAACAAAAATGCTCAACCTCACACAAAGGCATGAAAGTTAAACAACCTTATGCTAAATGACACTTGGGTGCAGGAAGAAATAAAAAAGGAAATTATTAACTTCCTTGAGTATAACAACAATGAAGACACAAACTACCAAAACCTATGGGATACAGCAAAAGCAGTCCTGAGAGGAAAATTTATTGCTTTAGAAGCCTACGTTCAAAAAACAGAAAGAGAGCATATCAACAAACTCACAAGCCATCTGATGGAACTGGAAAAAGAAGAACAATCTAAGCCTAAACCCAGCAGAAGAAAAGAAATATCCAAAATTAAATCAGAGATCAATGAAATTGAAAACAAAAGAATCATTCAGAAAATTAATGAAACAAGGAATTGGTTTTTTAAAAAAAATAAATAAAATAGATAAGCCTTTGGCCAGACTAACTAGAAACAAAAAGGTAAAATCTCTAGTAACCTCAATCAGACACAATAAAGTTCAAATTTTTAATATCATATTTTGTCATTAAATATTCATTGTGTATATACCTATATTTCTGAATAGTAATGAAATTATCTATTTCCAGGAATAGTATGAGAAAGAAGAAAAATGAGATATAGGCAAATTAAAACCCACAGTCAGGGAAAAAGTATGGTAAGATTGATACCTATATTAAAAATTATTTTGAGTGACATCAGCTTCATAGATTTAACCAATGTAAATAGTTATCTTACTTTCCAATGGCAACAGAGAAAAATAGTAATACTTTAAATGTATTAAAAATTACAGGTTTTTATATATGATAGAAATTGGTAACTGATAAATTACAAATATGAATTTAGACATAACTTCAGTTTTCATAACTCCTGTTAGCTGAATTTCATTAAATGAATTTGGAGCTGTAGTTGACCATTAAACTTATATCACCTACAACCTGCTTATGAGTTCCTACAATAGAGGGAAATACATTAGGTGTTCAAGAAAAAGATAAGGAATAAATATGATAAAAAATAAGAAACGGGCAGCAGCTAGATAAGATAAAAAGTTACACACAGACAAATTAATTAGTTGAATAGGAAATTGGGTTTGACCATGGGTAAGATACTAACCTTTGAAACTTAATTTTCTCATGACTTACATTAAATTTATGGTCAAGATAAAAAATACATAATAAATCATTTCTACAACAAAGCATTCTGAGAGGCATTGGGGAAAAGGAAAAGACACTATCCCTGCTGGCGAGATTATTACAATCTAGACTAAAGTCACTTTTTCCAATAGGAAATTATAATACACTGTAGAGAGTAACATCTTCTCTGAGACCCAGCGGGGTCTTCCCAGAGGGGAAGGAGGGTGAAGTCTCACAGGGAGGTCCAAGGAGACCCTGGAGGCGGCAGCCATTGAACAGAGGCATGACGGAGGAAAAAAGAGTCTTGGACATTAAAATTATACAATTAAGGATTTTGTCAAATAGAAATATAATTTAAACAATGGAGTAAAGCATAGCCATGTTTACAGGGAAAGGAACCCATAGAGGAGACAATTTGCTACAAAATAGTTCATGTGAAATTATTCAGGTTGCTATGTCTTTCTTAACTACACATGTCTACAATATTGCAATATTTTTTACAATTTTACAGGTGATTTCTATGATGTTTTATCTTACACAGAATTTTGGATCAATTAGCAGAATTAGCTTCTAATTTATATCAATATATTTTCTGAAAAATAGTATTAAATTCATTACTAAATTTATTTATGTATTCATTAGACATAAACCCACTTTGTAGCCCTGGGCAACCCACAACTGTTGGGCTCAAGCAATTCTCTTGCCTCAGTCTCCCTAGTAGCTGGGACTACAGGTGCCTGCCTCAATGCCCAACTAATTTAGAGCTGATGTCTCTGGTTTAGGCTGTTCTGGAACTATGCAATCCACTCGCCTTGGCCTCCCAGAGTGCCAGGATTACAGGTGTGAGCCTATAGGCCCATTTCTGAAAACATTTAATTGCCATAGTTTATATAAAAGATATCATAGTTTTCTATATTTAAGTGGTTATACTTCCTTTATTCTTGATTTACAAGGCCTGATTATATTCATTCATTTTTGTGCTATTAGAAAACCAGAGACTGGAATTTAAAATGAACAAATACTCATGTTCCAACAGTTTTGAATCCTGGAAAGTCTGGGAATAAGGTCCTGGCATCTGGTGAGGCCCTTCTTGCTGCATCATCTTATGGAAAAAAGCAGAAGGCAAAAGGAAGCTGAAGTCACCCTTTTATAACGACCTTGGTCCTACCCAAGAGGGCAGAGCCCCCTTCAACCCTCTCGAAGGTCCCGCCTATCAATACTGTTATGATGGCAATGAAATTTAAACTTGAATTTGGAGGGTATAAGCATTCAAATCATAGCACTGAGTAAATATATATTGACCTTGATATGTAGGTGCTAACATTTTTTGAAGGCTTACTCTCTGTTAGGCAATGACATAAATGCTTTATGAACATACTGATAATGGTTATAACTGCATGCTCAATAGAAAGTTATCACTTATTATGTTGTTATGTAATTTGTCCAAGATAATGAAATAGGAAAGTCTGGAGTCAGGATTAGGGGCAGGAACCATCTGACTCCAGGGGGTGAGCTGTTAACTACAGAGGTGTGGTGGTCCAGCACCAACAGTATCTTTTCTTATTCCTCTGCACACCCTTCTGGTCGAGTCGATATAATCCCTGCATGCTAATGGCTTCACATTCACCACCCCTAACTTCTGAACACACGTGCATGCCTGTACACTCACACACGCACACATACACACCCCACTCAGTTTTTCCCTAGTCAATAAAACAAATTTTGCACATCTCAATTTTGTACTTGACCTGCATGAGCCCTTTTCCTTTCTTCTCACCACTTTTTCTCATGTGTCCTTGCTTTCTCCAATGAAAACTTTACATATTCATCTAACTGGCTTCAAACAACTCAATTTACATGATAGTGATCCTCTTTATTCATTTCCCTGTTTAACTTTTTCTGCAATATTTGGTTACGTGGAAATGAAAAGCACATTTCACCTTTATACACTACACAAAGATTAGTTAAGTACATAATCCTAGCTGATATATAATTCATATATGATCTCAAATAATCTCTTGTCTGACTGATCTTTTACCTAAATCTGTGGATCTCTGAAGTCAAGTCCCCAGGGTTTCATGAATTTATGAGTTAAAAAGCTGTCATAGGACACTCAGAGAATTTGATACCAAAAAAAAGTAAAACCACCAGTAAGACAGAACTTACTTTTCACTGTTGTTTAGGATAAGGATCAGTTTCTTATGTTCAACTGTCCATTGGACTTCTCATTCCAAGAACAATCTATGCATATCAAAGTCAACATGTACATAATTCGACTCAGTGTATCTTTTCTTGACAGGCACAATTTTTCTCTTGTGTTTTGTAGTCCAAGTAAATGAATCTCTATCAGTCTTATCCAGCAGGATGAATATTTTCTCCTTGAGTCTTTCTCATATAGCTTCTCCTTAACCACAGACACTAGAACAGCAACTAGAATAATTTCTCCCCTAAAAGTCAGGTTTCTAGGATTATGCTTGATCATAAATAACATCTCAGCTCATCAGACTAGGTATCTAGATTTCTTAGGTAGACTCCTATGATTCAACTTTCACTACATTGTTTTTTTTTTTCACTATTTCCTTTACTCCTATTGGAAATGTAAGATGTATATAATTCTACATATTTATCTTTGTTCTCTAGAGGTTGACGTGAGGAAAGGCTCATTCTCCAACATGCCAGGTGAAGACTGATTCCTTCAGTCATGTTGAGTTTAGAATTGTCTAGAGAGGTCTGGCCTTTGCCATGGCCTATAGGGAGGTGACCTTTAGGTCCCTGGTATGCCTTTACCTCTCCAGAGCTTTTGGCTGCAGGGAAGTCTAATAATGTCATTTATCATGGGGGCTTTGGGTTACACAGTGTCAATTCCAATCTCTGGAGAAAGTGATGATTATCCCGACCTTAAGGAGGGCTGCAGAACAAAGGTCAACCATGTGGCTACATGTAGCTTGGCACCAATAAAAAGTCTGGAGGCTAAAGTCTTCCCTGCTTGGCAAACCCCTGTATGTGCTGTCACATCTCCTGGCAGCGAGGAGGCAGCACCATCCATCCGTGACTCCACAGAGTAAGGATCAACTGACACTTTATATTTGCACCTCTGCTCTACTGAGCACTCTGTGTTTCCCTTTGGCTAATTTTAATTTGTGTCATTTTACTGTGATCAAACTATGATCACAAGCATAGTGGTTTCTGAGTTTCATGAGTTTTCTGGAAAATTACTGAAACCAAGAGTGGTTGTGGGAACACTTGAATTTTCAGCTAGCTAATGTCTAAAGTGAGGTCGGTCTAGTAGGGTACTCACTGGCTGAGTTTGTTTAATTTCTGGGTAGGATAAGTACAGTGCCACAATATTCCATGCTGTCAGAAGCTGAGCACACAAATGTGTGAAATGAAAATTTGTTTGTTTCTTTTTAGAGACAGAGTCTCATTTTGTCGCCCTCGGTAGAGTGGTCAGAACTTAAAAGGACTTGCAATAACTTTAGTGATTAAGTGTCTTTCTGAAGTGAAAAGGTAGCTAGAATACAAGAAAACAAACATTTATCAAGTCTTCCTGTGGCTCAGTGAGTAGGGCGCCGGGCCCATATACTGAGGATGGGGGGTTCCAATCCGGCCCTGGCCAAATTGCAAAGAAAAAATAGTTGGGTATTGTGGTGGGCTCCTGTGGTCCTAGATACTTGGGAGGCTAAGGCAAGAGAATCACCTAAGCCCAGGAGCTGTAGGTTGCTGTGAGCCGTGACACTTAATCACTAAAGTTATTGTGACTTTAATAATAAAGTCCTGTTAAGCTTTCATTTTCCTTGTTTGATCCCAGCACCCCCAAAATAATGACCAATACAAGGCCACATGGTCACTTGTGGGAAGTAGTAATGACATCTTACAGGGTATTCTGAAGTCTTTCAGGATATTATGTGTTTGGAAGGAAGGATAGTAGAAAAATAACCCATTATAAACTCATATGTGAACCTTAAAAGCAAAAGCTGAGCAATTACAAGAAAGTTTTATTTAATGTGTCTAAGTTCAAATTCCCCAATTGCAACTATATAATTAGAAAAATAAAACCTTACTTGCCTACCACACTTGACTGCTTTATCAAGAAGGTAGTGCTTATACTTAAATCCTGAAAGAGCAACCTGGAATTGCCAAAAGTAAAAGGATCCTTTATCTTATAGTTGTTCTATTTCAGAATTCAACTCTAATCTAAACTTATGGGGAATAACGCAGAAATTTGCGTCAAAAGCTAAAAATATTTTTTACTAATTTTTTTTTTGCTCTGTGCATTCATTGTCTTTTTCCATAAAGTGTGTTTCATTTTAAAAATCAACATTATAAAATCAACAAAGGTTATTGAAAAACATTTTCATTATTTTATATAGTACTGAAAATGAACATGACATTGTACAATAGTTTATATATTCCATTTCCTTTCTCTTTATAGCCTATTTCATTTTCTCTCAAACTGTTATTATTATCAGGGCACCCAAATTTGAGATATGCAGCTCCCTCAGGAGGTCAGGTATGCCTGTTCTCTATAAGCAAATGAATCAGACAGTGGGAGGACTATCTAGGTAATGTTAACAACGATCCCCACAGGACACTGTGCAAGTCACATCTGTGATATTTGTCAGAGTGTCAGGACCAGATTCTGAAATCCTAACAGGGAATGCATGGTGCCACTGCTAACTCACGGGGACAGAGTGAGAGCTGGCATCTTTCTCTCCCTTTCTCTGTCCCTGGCCCACCCCATCCCCATTTGTCTGTCTTTATGTCTCCTAAAAAGCTTAAAGCAGCAGGAACAATCAAGACACTCCTGGTAACTGAAAACAATTTCCTGACTCTGGTTGAGCACTTTAGGCTAAGATCTATCCCTATGAACATTATAACCCTGTAGATATTTTTGCAACATTAAATTCATTTTTCTGAAAGATGAGGGGAACTTCTTGACGGTAACAACTCTAGTAAAATTTATAGAACTTACAGGAAAGAGGACAGAACAATTGGAGATCTTTTTAATTATATGAAGTAAGATTTTTAAAAATAGTGTATTATAAAATTCACCTATTTTGTGTGATTTAAAAAAAATTCTTGATTATAGACATTGATATAAGTACATATTTATAATGGCATGGTATAATATAATTGTGTTGATGTCTTTAATGATGGAATAGGTGAGTCAACACCATGTTAACTCAAAACTTGAGTTACTGCAATCCCAGTAACTCAAGTTTTCTCCTGGAAAACCTTTCTGGTAAAAAAGGGGTGACAGTATGTAGAAGTTGCGTTTTAATATTCTTCCGCTTCTTTTGATTTTGTCTCTGGTTAGCAAAACATATTGAAATGATGATTACGATTCTCTCTACTCTGTGAGGCTGACGCACTTCTCAGAGTTAGGGGCTTTTCTTTATTCTGACAATATTCAGTATCTAGACGGTGTATTTTATGTCCTAGGGACTCAATAAATACTTATAATTTGGGCTGAATAATTAGTCCAGTCTAAACCTTTCCAGTGGAAGTTCTATTCCTTGATAAAGAAGCTCAGATATATTCCTATATACTAGGTACAACTGTTTGTATTAACTTAACCTTAAATAACAGAATAGAAGTTTCTCAAAGCCCCATAGATTACAAAATCTAGTTACCATTAGCATATTCCTTGCTCTCCATTTTTGTTTCAAAATCATTATTCCTTTCACACTTATGTAAAAATTCTTCTTACTTTTGCTATATATTGATTAATGGATGCATGACTTTACCTTCTTTTACCTGTCACATCCTCACTTAATGGTTTCCTGGTCATTGTCTCACATAAGGGAAGACTTTGGCCTATGAAATTCAGTCTTGTCACCGGGAGAGAAACGGAGAGAGCGTCTCTCTCCCCACTAGAATTCTCTCCCTCTACCAGGA
>CAUYON010079787.1:0-25039 GCA_963573935.1 Arctocebus calabarensis
CTTAAGTCCAAGAGTTTGAGGTTGCTGTGAGCCATGATACCACAGCACTCTACTGAGGGTGACAAAGTGAGACTCTTTTCTAAAGAAAAAAGAAAAGAAGTGAGGTCTTCATATTTTAATTTAAAAAATTCAAATTTTTATTATATTAGAATAGTCCAGAGCTTAATTAAGGGATCATACAATGAGAAGTTTAGAATAGAGAGAATATATTATAGCTACAATTTTGTCTGTGAGGAGACAGACATATATTTATATATAGACACATATATATACACATACGCACACACACGCGATTTTTACATAGTTAATACAAGTCTTTCCATGTGTGTTTTTAATCTCCTTTAAAGAAACAAAACAAAACAAAAGCTGCTTACGATTGCATTTTGGCAAATACCAGTGAAGGAAAATTTGAAACTCTATCTTTGATCTTAGCCAAAAGGCCAAGAAATGATGGGAAAAGAAAAATTAAAACTCTAAAATGTATTTGTGTTCAGTAATTTATTACATCATAAGATAGATGCTGGGCATTTTAAAATGACTTTATCTTTGTGAATTTGTAAGCATGGGTTCTAAAAGTAAGTAGTAGTCCGAGGTAAGCTATATATAAAAGAGAATTTATTCTTGATGTGATGATAAGAGTTATACAAAGAATTCCTGTATATACTTCACTATATTCTGTGGATATTAACATTTTATCTTTTATCATAGGTGCTTTTCCCTATTCCTTTTTTTGTCTAGAAGTGCTTCAGTGTGTATTTTTTCTCTCTCCAAGTAATTCACGTATTTTCTTTGAAAAAATAAGGATAGTGTATGCTGTGACCTACACAGCTGTGATCAAAATTAGGAAATTAGCAACGATACAACACTATTGTCTATAAACAGGGACTGCAGCGTAATTGGCTGGACCCAGGACAAAGTTAGAATGCAGGGCCTGGGCAGGGGACGTCTTTGTCCCCTTTTGCAGGGCCCACCGCCCCAGCCCCTGGAGCACAGGTGACCCCAACTGATTATCACTTCTGCACCTGCACGTCCCATTGAAAACCTGTGCTGAGTATTTGCAGATTATGTTATAGTGACGCCATCCTGGTCCAGGCGGCCACCTCCTTTCTCCATCTTATGATGCCAGAAGGCACATTCCCAGTCCTGGCCCCTCCTGCCTCGGACTCAGACGTGCTGTTCCGTATCAGAGTTGCTGAGATTCCTGGGGGTCTGAATCGAGCACCTGAGCACCTGTCTGATGGAGGCGGGGGGATGTCTCCTGCACGTGAACCAAGGACCAAGGCCTCCTGCCCAGGCTCTGTCATCCCATCTGGCTGGACGTATAAGACACAGCTTGCTGAGCATTCCAAGACGATTCCTAAGAGCATTGAAACCCCGTGTTGAGTCTTTCCAGGTTGGAGCCTTGTGTGCCGGCACTGTTTGCACGTCCCGGAGCTCCCTCTCTCTCCCAACAGCGTCAACTATCAAAAAAGAAAATTCCCACCTGTGCCCAACAATGAGTGATTGTACCTCTCCAGTTCCTTTTTTTCTGGAAAGGTTGGTCTTTTTGCTCGTGTGTTTTATGACACTTGTATTCATGAAGGATGAAGGACAGTTCTTTTCAAGGTCCCTCAGTTTGGGCTTTTCTGATGTTTTCTCCCGGTAGGATTCACGTTCTTCACTTTTGGGCGAGAACACCACCGCAGTAGTAACGTACTGTTCTTTTTGGTGTATCACTTACGGAGGTCGTGATGTCAATTCCAGTCCCTTCCTCCATCCAGAATATCTTGTAAAACAGTAAGCCAGGACCCTTTCCTAAAATAGAGACTTAGGTTACACTGCCTGTGTTTTTAGGTAAAGCCCCTTTTGTAATTGTGTGCGGCCCCCAAGAAGCTTGTCATATACTGTGACCCCCCCACCCTACTCTCTCCGTCTTCCTGTGGATAACTGGCTATTTCCCGTGTCAGATGACCTGTGTAATACCTAAGTGCAATATTCAAGGTCTAGTGTGATTCATTAATGATATTTCCAAGGTATTACATATAATTTGGACTAATAACGCTTTCCTTCCATTTTTTTTTCAGAGAAACTACCAATTTTCTGAACCTTATCATTCCATCCTGTGTTCTCCACATTCATGACCTCTTAAGCTGAGCTGGTGGGAAGGACTGTTTATTTTTTAATTACAGTATGCTAGGAAATACTTTGGAAATTTCAAAGATGTCCATGACCACGTTCAGAAGAAGTGATATTATGGAGAAAAATTCAGCTAACAAAGTGATGGTTTCATTTTTAAGGTGGACTCCGTCAGGACTTTAAAACTTTTCTTCTTGTTTAGATTAAAGGTTGACAGTGAGCTAATGTTCCTTTCTGCTTCTGTAGAGTTCAGGGCTTTGGGTCTCTTGTCTCAGAAGCCGACGGGGATACTGAATCCAACGGGTTCAGATCCATGGGGTTGGGAGGAGGTGTGGGAAAGGTCGGGACTCACGCATCCTGGGAACACCGAACTCAGCCTCCTTGGCTCTGAGAGGGATGTTGGTGGTGGTGACGGTGATGCTCTTCTTCCTACCAAAACAGGAATGGTAGACCTTTTGTTACAGTTTCTGAGGCTCCTTTCATTTTATTGCTGGGCTTCTGTGTACAGATCAGGCAGTTCTGTTGTTTTGTCCTAAAGTTAACTGCTTATTTTCTCTCTCCTTTCCATTTGGCTGAGGAGACCATGCCCTGATTTTTCATGAAGAGTGAGGTACCTTTTCCGTTCCAATTTTTTTATTAGTTCCTCTTTGCATCTGTCCGTGTTCTGTTTCTTTGCGGAGACTGTGTTTCATCATTTGTTTCATGCCGTTTTCTAATTGCTCATTGGAACTTCCGCATGGTGATTGCTTTAAAATCTTTGTCAGATAATTCTGATATCTTGATTGCCTTGGTATTGGCATCTATTGATTACTACTTGTGATTATTGATTAGTTTTTCATTGAGTTTAAGGTGTTCTTAATTCTTCGTATGATGAACGATTTTCCGTTGGAATCCAGGTATTTTGAGTGTTAGAGTATAAGGCTCTGAAGGGTATTTGCGTCTTGTGTTCCAGCTGGTTCCTCCTAACACAGGGAGGTTGCGGGTCACCTTGTCACTGCTGCGTGGTGTCCTGCTCAGCGGCTGTTGATGCGTGAAGCTCCTTACCACCATTGCCAGGTGTGTTTAGGGGTTGCACTCTCCACTGGGCCTTTACGAAACACCCTGACTGGGCTGGGTTTGAGTCCATGTTACCACCCCTGTGGGGTCTCCACTGGGGCCACGGTGGTGAGGAGCCTCCTTACCCCTGGGCAGAGAGGAAGGTCTGCACCTGCTCTCTGCTGCCAACACTGTCTTATGGAGGGGGGACCAGGGCGCCCTGTACTGACAACGTGGGGGGTGTGTGTTAGTGAGGACTGGGGATGAGGGCCAGGCTCCCCATCAGACCTTCTCTAACATGACTCTTTCTAGGAGGCCCTTGGAGAAGGGTTAGTTGGCCCTTCTTGGTGTAGCTGGGGTCGGGCTGCTGTTTCCTTGTGCTGTGCCCTGATCTAGGAGGGAACAATGTTGGTCTAGGAGGTTTTCTGAATGACCATGCTGCCCCTTTCCCGCTTCTTTGGTCCAAGAGAGCAAGCTCTATGGGCCATTTCAGTCTATGCCTCTCCGTGATCCAGGTTGCCAGCTTTTTCTGCTCCAAGTTTGGAAATAGCATCAAAAAGAAAACCCAGGGTCAGCTCAGTGGGTAGGGCACCGGCCCCAGTTCAAACTCAGCCTCGGCCAAACTGCAACAAAAGAAATGCCCGGGCATTGTGTTCGGCACCTGTAATCCCAGCTCCTCGGGAGGCTGAGGCAAGAGAATCGCCTAAACCCAGAAGTTGGAGGTTGCTGTGAGCTGTGATGCCATAGCACTTTACCAAGGGTAACAGCTTGTGACTCTATCTCAAAAGACAACAACAAAAAAATTATTTTAGACCAGGCTGGGTGGCTCACGCCTGTATCCCAGCTCTCTGGGAGACTGAGGCAGGTAACTGCCTGAGCTTACAGGTTCAAGACCAGCCTCAGCAAGAGCAAGACCCCACCTCTAAAGATAGCCGGGCGTTGTGTTGGGTGCCTGTAGTCCCAGCTACTCAGGAGGCTGAGGCAAGAGAATTGCCTAAGCCCAGGAGTTGGAGGTTGCTGTGAACTGTGTGACGACATGGCACTCTACCGAGGGTGATAAAGTGAGAATCTGTCTCTACACACACACACACACACACAAAAGAATGAATGAAAACCCGGGGAGCTCAGTCCCATGTTGTCCTATAAATCCTGGGGTCCCCACTGTCCGCCCTCCTTCCCCCCATTGAACCATCTTTTTATGTCTTTGTCTACTGGCAACCCTCTTAGTCCACAGAAAATACTAGTTTATGTCCATTTTGTTAAAATCATGCATTTTCAAATAACTTCTGCATATAATTTTCCTGTAGTCATTTCTGAATATTTATGCCTAAAAGACCTGTTTCTATTACTGACTCAAATCACACTGTTGTAACTAGGATTCACCAACTCTGGAAAAATGAGACGAATCAGAAATTCCTCTCAGAAGTCCCTGTTAGTCTGCCACGGTGATTTTGAAGGGCAGAACGCATTACATGGACGTGGAGCCTACGGTCTAAGTTACTGGAAAAAGGGAGATAATAATAATAATAATAATAACAAAGGCTTTTTAACTATTCTGGTTTGGTCTAATTAAAATCTATAAAGTTAATTGGTGGGGCCACACCTGCAGTGCATCTTAGAAGGGTACAGCTGAAACTTACTAAATGCAGAATACAAATGTCTTCATATGATAACTAAGAAAATGCCATGAAGACTGTGTTGAACAGTTTGATGGAAATATTTCAGATTGTATATAAAACCAGGACATTGTACTCCATGATTGCACTAATGTACACAGCTATGATTTAAAAAAAAAAAAAAACTATAAAGTTTCGTAAACTCATCAGTAGCAAATGTTTCACAAATATAAGATTCATCATCCTTTGCAAGTGATTTAAAAAGATATTTTCTACCTAAGTACATGTGAATTATTTGAACAGTAGACCTGAAATTTGATGGTTTCCTTTATTGATTTCCAAGTGTATACTTCTGCGAGTCCCAGAGAAAATTTTATTTGCTTGGATAATTTATTCTTCTCCTCTGGTAAAGAGATACGACTTACTTCAGGTAAGATGATCTGAATGAATATTTGCAAAAATTGGATCATTTTGCTTGTTATTTTGCTTGACTCTTTGAGTGGTTATCAATTAATGTTTTCACAGTTATGTCAAGCAAAACGGGAGGAGAAGAGACAGAGATAGTTAAAGAAAATGTGAAAGTTCTATTTTTTTTCTTTTTTAATAATGTATTGAATCAAAGATTCAATGTACATTTGGGGTTATTTTTCTTCTTCTTTAGTTGTAATTGTTATAGGAATTTATATTTGTCATACAGAGTAGAACGTCTGTAGTTGAATACCTCTTAACATTGATCCCCTCTTTAAGTTGACCTCATTTTTATAGACCAGACACCCACCATATGTATGTGCAGTACAGTGGGTGTGGATCACCTCCATATGTTGACCAGTTTGTTATAGTCCCTTGGGTGGTCAACTGACAGAATTTCTACTGCATTATAAAATCCTTCCCATCTAAAGTGGCTTTTCTCTTGATTTTCTGTAAAAGACAAAATCCATTTTCTAATCATTTCATCACAATAATGATAAGAGAATTTTTGATATGTACATTATTATCTCAGCTCAAATTCACCAAACTTTCATGGAGATATTAAGTAAATATATGGTTTACTTCATTTAATCTACATAATATTTTTCTGCTTCTAAATGTAACTGGAAATATGCAATTATATCTATATATTTTTTTCTTACAGCTTTTTCTTATTTTTGCTTTGACATTGGAAAGTAAATTTAGGTATGTTTTTAATGGAGACAATGTTAAATAAAAGGACAATAACCTATGGAAGCAGGAATATTAAAATATATTTAGGAATGGCTATTTTGAGCACATTGCTATAAAATACCTTGTATGAAAGATAAATTCACAGTTTGCCTTTGCTATATTGGCAATTATTGAACAATATTTAATATAAATAAAGTAAATATTATTTACAAATAGTGGCCTCATGTCCTTGAAGCCTTTTTATTAGAGGAGGATTTTGTTTAAATGAAGAAATAAAGAGTTACTAAGGAAAGATGAATTTTTTCCCAACATGCTATATCTAAAATAATTTCTGCAGAATATTAATCGTCAATAGTCATTTATGGAAATTCCTAAGCTACAAATTTATTGCATGAAAGCAACAACGTTAAAGTTGTACATCCACCGTATCGTTGTTTGTATAAGGCTGAAAGGCTCTTTTTAAAAGTTAATAATTTTAACTTCAAATTTAGAATACGTTAACCATAATAGATTTGATGATTGTTAAGTTTATTCTATTTTCCTTTATTCTGTTTCTACCTATACCTTCCCTTAATTCTTCTCTTCTCAATCTCCTTTTTTCCTTTTTCTTTCTTATCATTTCTTTAAAAAAATTATCTTTTTTAAAAAATAAATTATCTATGTTTCCCGCCCAGTATAGTGTATCTGTGTATTATTAGCTTTTCAGTTGATCCCTTAAGAGAATGAGGGACATACATTTCATACATATTTATATAACTCGATGAGGATATATATTTTTCCCAAGTTCGGACACTAACATACTATTCTTCTTTTTGAGATGTTCTTCCAATAAAACAATGTAGAGCTTAGAAATATTCCATATGTTTTTAAAGGCTACAAATTTCCCCATCTGTCTCTTTTGTGGTTTAATTAAGAAATATGTATCACGTTGCATCTAGCTGCAGTGTTAAGAGGTCTAGATTGATAAAGAGTATAAATGTCAGGGTCAAAAAAGTAGAGGTATATTCACGTGCTGATTTCTGAGTTAAGTAAAAATCTATGAAATACTATATTGGAGATTATGTTAGTACTGGCTTAGCAAGAACACCCCCTTGTTTGAGGTGATTGTCAGGTAGGGATAGTTCGAGAAAAATTTGAAGAACTTTCCTCAAGCATAGATAAATGATAATAAATATCTTAAAATACTTAAAAACAACTCTCTCCCTTTTAGAGAAGATGTAGGGATCTGGTCTTAAATGGGGTCCAGTTATTGAATGGGGCGTGTAGATTGTGTATTCTGGGGAGAAAGATAGTTTTGGGGGGAAGCTTTTGACCGCAGAAGTAAGCAGTTTACTAGTAAGAGGTGGAACGGTATCAGATTGACCGTGTGGTGTTCATAGGGCAGTGAAGGCTTTCAGCAAGCATTTGTTGAATTAAAAAAACAATAACAACAAAAAAAAAACTACTCAACTGGTTTTAGGCAAGTGTTTTAGTTGGAAATTGAGATTAGTCAAACTGCTTAGAGATAGGACTTGTAAAAGTTCTCCTATTTGGATGAGTCATCCAGACAAGGAGGTGGAGGCTCCTTCTGGCCACAGACGACTCTCTGCTCTTCTGCTGTCCTCCCCTGTGACCCTCAGTGGCGGCTACAGTGCCAGGCACCCTGTTCTGGAAGATCAAGAAGCAGAAATCATGTTTCACCTAAGATTGCCACTCACTTTGGAAAATGTTCAAATAATTGTGTTCTGCTTTCTCATCCATTTCACCAGACATCACGCTGAGTGCTGTCCCATCCAGGAGAGATTAGAAGTGCAGTTTCGGGCGGGAGTAGGGCGCCCGCCCCATGTGCCAGAGGTGGCAGGTTCAAACCCAGCCCCAGCCAAAAACTGCAAAAAAAAAAAAAAAAGAAGTGCAGTTTCTCCTTAGGGTGTGAATGGACTGCTGTCAGGGAATCGGAGCTCTAAGAAAGGCACAGAGAGTAAAGACCGGCAGTCACCAGCAGTTTCTGCCATAGCAATCTGATATTTTGCAATTGAGCTTTTTTTTGACTCTTAACATCTGACATACTTTTGTCTTCATAGAGACAGCAAATGGAGGTAAAATTTGGTTTGGGGTCATTTTTGTGCCTTTCTTCTGTATCTCGAGTATCCTCGTTTTCTTGCCACACTTTATGCATCCTATTGATACTCTGGTGTCTCACTAAGGGCTTTGTTTTTTGATAAAATGATGCGAATTGATAAATTCTGCAAAAGAAAACAATAGGGTAAAGTAAAACAGGCTGATTTTGATCAACAGAAACTGCATTCTGTTCAGAAAACTCTCAGAGGGGCCAAATCTTTGTTCTGCTCATTTCTTAGTAAAATGTCTTATTCATTCCCATTAATATGTAAATGACATTGACAGTGCCTGTCTCTTAATTTTAACTGTGTTAAATATTCATGCTTCTGTCAGAGGCGTTTCAGGAGAGATTCTCCATTGGATATACACGCAGCACACTGTAACATTTAAAACGTCTATAATGTATAAAAAGAAATAAGTAATGAAATCAATTCAGATATTTATAGTTTGGTGACTATTAATAGTCACCTTGTGTCACACATTTCAGGACTTTACTTGCTTTAGAATGTCTTACTTTGGTTTCAGTGACAGAGTTCTCAAAATTCATAGCTCAGATGATAATTTTTACATTAAGAATGGAGGTATTTCCTGCATGATATATATATAGTAGATTTTTAGCAACATTATAATTGTATTCATTTTTAGTTGCGATTTTCTGAGATTAAAAATGTATTTTGATATTTTCAATGACTCTTTTTATAACTTTAACTCTGACTTGACATGAGCACATAATAAAACATCATAAAGAATACTTCTCTCCGGCTCGGCGCCTGTGGCTCAACAGGCTAAGGCACCAGCCACGTACACCTGAGCTGACGGGTTCGAATCCAGCCCAGGCCAACCAAACAACAATGACGGCTGCAACCAAAACATGGCCGAGCATTGTGGCAGGTGCCAAAAGTCTCAGCTACTTGGGAGGCGGAGGCAGGAGACTTGCTGACCCCAGAAATTGGAGGTTGCTGTGAGCTGTGATGCAACAGCACTCTATCCAGGGTGACAGTTTGAGGCTCTGTCTCAAAAAAAAGAACACTTCTCTGTCATCTTCCAGTTCTTCCATGGAATCTTTTATATCAGAGAGCATTTTTAATTGATTACAACAGCGTTGCTATATGAATAAGTGTTGGGTTTCTAATCAGTCATTTAAAAACATTTTGGTTTCTGTAGAATACTCATTGGTTAGTATTTCTTCACGTGTTTTTATCATATCGATCCTTAGAATAATAAAATATTTGCACCGAACAAGAATTTAGGGATTAGTTCAAGGTCTCATCTGTATAGATGAGGAAACTAAAGCATGAAGTCTCGCCCAAAGTAAAAAAAAAAAATCTACTTATTGGCAGAGGTGACTAAGAACTTCATCATCTAAGTATTTCTTTTCTGTCGCCTATTTTAGAGAACAAATTTGCACCAGAAGAGGAATCGCTCTCCATTTGCTTTGGAATAATGCCGGACTTATATTCAAATTCCAGCTCTGTTTTTTAATAACTGCATAACCTAGGCAAAACACTTGTACGTTATCAGTTTTCTATGAAACTGGCAAATGCCATTTTGTGAACAAATTCACACAGTTGGTGTGAGGAGCAAATGCATGTGAAAAGCTCTGGAGGTCTAATGATAGTATCAACAACAGGAATGATTTCGATCTCTGTGGCACTTTCAAAAAGGACTTTTTACTGTTGCCCCACGGCCTTATTCATTGAACCTGCTTATTTTTCTTACATTTATACAGAGAAATCAGGAGAACTATTTTTAAATGCTACAATGCCAAATACAAATAGGAAATACTTCCCCATGGTTTCAACATGAATGACTAAATTTATTAACCTTTTTTCTTACAAATTAATTATATAAATATTATGATTTTTGCTATTGAGTAGCTAAATATTAGGGACTTTAGTAAAATCATATAATATAGACTCATGCTTATGAGTCAAAAACTCGATAATACAGATTGTGGTATTTATTTTCCAGAAAGTTATGCATATTAGATGTGACTTTTCTTCATCGTTAATTCATCCCCTTACCCACTTTTGGTCTTGAAAATATCTGTTCTATTCCTAAGTGTCAAGCAGATATTAATGCCTTTGGAATCTTTTTCTAACTTTTTAAAAATTTATATGACATTTATAACCTATAAAGTATATACTAAAAGTAAAGAATAGACTAAAAAAATTGTCCCATCAGTACATGAAGCAGAGTGAGTGACTGCTTTGTATTTTCCTGTCTTTCCATGTCTGAAAATGAGCAATCTGGAGATTTCAATGTGCGTGGAGGTTGAGGAACCTTGAGACTCTCATGTGAGGCAATCTTTAGCATCTTGAAGTCGAAATGGATGTATACACTATTAATGTCAGTGCTGTACTGACTCTAGAAAGATAACCAACTAGAATATTGTCTTTAGAAATTCTTCAATATTTGACTTTTTCTAAGAATTCAGTACCATTTTTTCTTTGATTTCTCATCATGTATTTTCAGCCAATATTGTGACAAACATGTCACTCTTGTGCTTGTGAATATATAGACACTAACATTCACAAACATTTGTGCATGGACAAAAATATGGCAAAATGCAACTCTAATTGAGCATCTTATTTCATACTTCATCATACTATTTACTAAGGTTTTCAAGATATTTTACTTAAGCAAGATAAAACCAAAATTGGTCCAAGGTATCTTTCTATGCATAATATAAAATTAAATATTTGAGGCTGTTTCAGAACACTTAATCCTTTGGTATTGGAAAAGCTAATAACACCCAGCTTAGAGGAAAATCTGTTCTGTTAATTAATAGTAATCTGTCTACCTAGTTTTCACTTCTGTAAAATTTTTAGTGCTATGATTTCAATGTGTGTAAATAGTTGTAAGAACTTGTACATTCTTAATAGATAAACTATAAGAATATATGTACTTATATAGAATATGTATTATGTGTATATATAAATTATGTATTACTGTCTAGATCTGGCAATATAGCAAGTTTAGTGGATGATAGAAAAAGTTCTAATCTTCACAATGAAGTCTGGGTAAACATACAGAAAGATGGAAAAATCTTGGTTCCTAGTGTTAGAATTATGAAGGTCTGTACAGCTAAGGCGTCTGAAGGACCCTGAATGATATGAATGTTGACATCAGTTTGGAAGCAAATGGCTAAGACTTCCAAAATAAGAAGAACTAGATAGCATTTTGTGATGAAATTATATTTATTGACTGCAATGGTTACTTCCCAAATGGTGCAATTTTACATATCTGGCTTGTATAGTATTTTTATACAGTGGCATCAGAGGATTCCTTTTTTTTTTTTTTGAGACAGAATCTTAGTTTGTTGTCCTTGGTAGAGAGCTGCGGCATCACAGCTCACAGCAACCTCACACTGTTGGGTTCAAGTGATTCTCTTGCCTCAGCCTCTCAAGTAGCAGGGACTACAGGCGCCCACCACAGCGCCCGGCTACTTTTAGAGACAGGGTCTTACTCTGGCTCAGGCTGATCGTGAACCTGTGAGCTCAGGCAATCTACCCACCTCAGCCTCCCAGAGAGCTAGGATTACAGGTGTGAGCCACAGCGCCCAGCTGGCATCAGAGGATTCTGATGAAAGGGAGGATGGGTCGAGGGAGGGTGATTGGTGGGATCACACCTACAGTGCATCTTAGAAGGGTACAGGTGAAAATTACTAAATGTAGAATATAAATGTTTTCATATAGTGTTTAGAAGGCCATGAAGGCTATGTTAAATAGTACAATGAAAATATTTCAGATTGTATATAAAGTCAGCACATGGTGCCCCATGATTGCACCAATGTACACAATCATAATTTAATAAAAATTAAAAAAAAAAGAAAAGGATGTTAAAATTGGTAGTCAAGTACCCAAATAGAATGATCAGAAACATATTGACCCTTTGAGTGAAACAGAGAATTATTGAGAACGAACGATTAGGAATAGCACTTGGGGAATGATATGGACGAAGCAAGAGTCCAGGAATGTTCATATTTCAGGGAACATTGAGTTCCGTATGGATAGGATTAGCAGGCGAGGAAGCTGAGTCTCAGAGGTACTGAATGCTGTGTGAGGGTGTTTGGATTTCATGGTAACATTCGAGACTTGATAGAGGTTTGGCCCATTTCAAATAGGTCTGGACGACAGTGAGTGGTGCTACCAGTAAGGAGTGGAAACCAAATAGGTAGAGGCCAGTGCATCGGGGCCAGTGATGTCACTTTAATAGATTAGAGTCCCAGGGAGTGTCGGAGTGGAGTCATAGGAGAGGGTAATGATCATGGAATGATTCAGATTTGTAAGGCCTGCTGAAAGGCCGGGCTGTGCTACCCATTGTGCAATTGGAAAGATATTGTTTTGGAGCCTAGACCAATGGCCAGGGTTAAGTTGTGCTAAGGAGACTCAGAGGTCATATGTCTGTGGTAGCCATCAGCCACGAAGGGGGAATAGAGTAAGAACAAGTTTAAAAACGGGCCTACAATGAACTTCTCCATTTAGAGAAGCAGAGGATGAGGACCCGGCCAACGAGTCTGGCAAGGGTTAATGTTAACAAGGGAGTTAGAGGAAAACCTGGAAGGGTTTACCACGTATCATGGAAGATTATATTGAAGAGAATGTTAAGGAAAAACAATCACGAGGGTCAAGGATTACTAAAGTAAGATCTGGAATTGTGTGTCGGGAAATACGGTTCATGTTTAAATAGCAAGAGGCAGTGCGGATAACTTGCTGATTGGCGTGCCCTGGGCTTTCCCACGAAGCAGCTGTGTGAGTTGGTACAATTATGTCACGCTTTGATCAGTTTCCTCATCTGTAAAATCAGAATGATGGTAGTGGCCACATCATGAGTCCATCATGAGACTTGAATGAACTGCTATTAGTGAAATGTTTACCGAGTACCCGCAGGAGAAGGTCCAACTATAGCTTTATATCTATATGGTGTTTTCCAGATTGGTATCTATGGTTCAGATAAATGGATCTCCATATCTCACATAACTATGGATTAAGGAACAGAAGCATTTTTCAGTGAAATTGTAAGTTGCCAATACAGCTATTTTTAGATGTTGTCAGGCAGACCTGGTTGCAAGGCCAGGTTCAACTTTACCCCAAAGTGTTCTTTTCTCCAGGACGGCAGAGTGTGATGTTGGCTTACAGTATCATGAGCACAGGTGACAATCGCGGTATTGTTAGAGACTATAAACCAGTTCAGGCTGAGAAATTAGAGACATTAGTAGGAAATTGAAGCATGGCAACCGAGACTGAGGTTCGCTGTAGGCAGTGGTGTTGCTCAGAGAAGCAGTGCAGTTGGTGACGAAGTGAGCACGCTCGTCCGCGGCTGAAGACACGTAACTCTCACGTTCTCGTATCGCCCGTGTGGTGTCTCTACAAAGAATGGGTGGGGAGAAAGCAAGCTGGAAAACAAAAGGTGGAAGAATCAAGCATCCCTTACTTGTTATAAACAGGTGGAGAGACAAGGCTCTTTGGGTGATTTCTTTAACAGTATGTGGGTTCACCTATTATGTGTCTTTTTATATCCCAAAGTATCCCCAAAAGGCAATTACACAGTTGATATAATTGAATTGGATTTTACCCCCTCTGCTGTAGCTTAGAGTTCAGGGGAAATAAATATGAAATTTTCACAGTTTATTCCTTTTCTTTTTGAACATGAAGTAGCTCTGTAATTATAAAAGTTTAATTAATGTTTTTTGTTGTTGTTTTATAGGTAGTACGGTTTAAGAAAATATGGCAATAGCTTGCTTAGATATTGGTAATTCAGGACCTTTCAGGTTATTATGAATTATCGTTCAGAAATATGGATGAAAATAGTCATTTTAATTAGGAAGGTACACTTTGAATTGGAGTAATTTTTTTAAAGGTAATTTCCTTGGTGAGTGCTTCACTGATAGCCTGAATTTATTGACCGCACAGATGTCATAATAAAATAGGTATTTATGGGATAGTTTTTAATTAGAAATAATGGCTTGTAGAGTTGAAATGATGAATTCGTTTATCCATGTATTGGCTTAAGTGGTCCTAATGAAAGATGATCCCATCAACAGCTTTGAACTATCAATGCTGAATGCTTTGTCTTCTACAACAGTGAACTCTACCCTGCGTTTCGGTTTGTATTCAAAAGCTTTACATTAACAGTGAGATTCAAAGATAGTCAAAATATTACCCTGTGCTTCGGAAACAAAAAGGTAATTTTGCCTATCATCAGAACTGAAGCACTTTATAAATTAATAAAAAAAAATCTTCGATGACCACATATTTCTAATGTAAATGGGATTGGAAAGGAATCAACCAACCTTGTCAAATTTATGAGCGTGAGCGCAGCCGTGGAGCTGATGAGATGGCTTTGTTGGTATGAAGGATACGGCATTCGGAAGGGCACGCCGATTCGAGTTAGTTCTTTTCTGTTTGTTTGCATTTAATTATGTCCTAAAAGGATTGGTATAGAGAATAAAATATACATGAACTAGCACTTCTGATTTATAAAAGCATATCAATGACATTTCAATTTAGAGGAGAATGAGACTGTATACACACAACTTGCATTAACGATATTGAGTTCAAAGGAAAATTTATATCTGTTTCTCATTCTCCTTTTAGCCAAGATATTTTATTCCTACTGAAATGTATATTTTAACATTGGTTGTACTTAAAACCCACAATCGATAAAACTGAGATACGAATACAAAAGTAGAATGTAACTAATTTCTTTATTTCTTCATCCTGTAGAAGGAATGTGTTTCTGAGTGCCCCTTAAGAATGTGGAGTTGAGAAATTAATTTCACCCACTAACTAAATTTAAGAAATTAAGTTCACCCACTACCTAACTAAATTTAATTTTAACCAAATTAAAATTTTTCTCATGACTGTACCACAGATCTGGTAGGTTTATATTAGAGTGTGTTTTGCTCTAATGTGAGTGGAGTGTTCCAAAGATCACCCATAAAGTTACCAATTTTGCAAAGTGGAAGCTGACATATAGAGAACATTTTGTAAAATTTTGTAATGAATTTTTTTTTAAATAAAGGTACATTTTGATACAATTTCCCATTTCCCCTATGTACAGTGACTTTATGGGTGAGTTTGGGGCACTGTGTGTGTTTATATTAAGGATAACAGAGGTTTAGGGCCAGCATTAAAGCCTCAAGCTCAGGAAAGCTTCCCCTTGGCTGTTAAAAGAGGATGAATGCTAAACAGTAGTTTCAAAGTTGGCGTCTTTGACACTACGGTCGTAATTGATGGCTATGGATACCCATTCTCCTTCTATATGTCTTGGCCTTTTTCTAAAGTATGACCCATGGCTAATGTAAGATAAGCAGTTGCTCCCTTGAATTTTAAGTTTGTCATTGGAACCATTATTATCATCACGTATAACCAAAGAAAAGAGCTGCATGCGGGGGTCCAATCTCTGGGTAGATTCTGTTGTTTTAATCGGAACAATCTGTCCTCGTGAGGAATCTGGAGGTAAATTTCACTGGCCATGAAATAGGATCTTTATAAGGTCCTTAAACAATCTCACTATAAAATAAGACCAATCTCTGGGAAGACCATCTGGCCGCGGCAGCTGGCCCCTCCGCGCTGCTCTCTGTGGATGGCAGGTGTTCCTTCTTTTGTCAGGGGAGATTGTCTCTAGGAGGCAGAACACGCAGCAGAAGATGACCCAGTGAGATAGAGGGTAACTCTTCCTTTGAGCAATCAGTCTCAGGTAACTACACCTGTTTGCTGTTACCTGAATTCCATTGAGATCAAACTGTTCTAGATACTTTTTGTTGATAAAATTTATTCAATTACATATAAAAGCGCTACCCAGACAGTAAATACAGCATTAATGTAAAGGGATCGGAATATAACAAGTTTCTGCTGTGAAACCTTCATATCTAAAGTGATTGGGATATATTGGAAGCCAGAACATGTAAAACTCAGATCAATGTTAAATTTCCCTCAGAAAGGAAGGTGTTTTAAGTCATAACGTGGATAGTGATGATAGTTTATAAACCTCTTGTCTGCTAGAATCATGTAAAACATTTCAAAAATAATCTAATATTCTAATCTTGTCTTTCTTGGACAATGAGTTATAATAGCAACAATACTTCCTGTGCCCATGACCTTGCAGAAGTTAATGACTTTATCTGGTTTTGTTTCCTCCTAAGTAGATGGAGGTAATGGTGGTCACTTCATAGTTTTGCTATAATGAATGAGTTAATTAATATATGGTGTATTCAGAAAAATTCTGGCACAGAGTAAGTTGCAACCATTTTTTTTATTAATAAGAACAAACTGGACATACCAAGCTTTCCTTTCTTTTCTAAAATTGCTCGTCTATTTTGACATATGTAAACCAACTGTTCTTTTCACCTGACACATTTCTTGATACGAACTTATTTCAGTGGAGAACTGAAATTACATTGCCATCTTTATGATTCTGTGAATGTCATAAATTTTTCTTGGTAGTCATTATAAAGACAAAAAGGTGGACTCTTTTAAACCAAGTTATCATGTCACATTAGCCCGATGATGCTGTTTTCTGATGATCTGTTCCTATTATGTCCATCAGTGATTGGTCCATTCCATACCCACATATTAACCATCATGCAATTAGATTATAACAGAAGGCAGGCTTTAACTTTTATTTATTTTTTATAAGTTGATGTTTTTGTTTTTGTTTTTAATTTTTATTCGGAGAAGTGCTTCTGTTTTTTTTTTTTTGCAGTTTTTGGCCAGGGCCATGTGTGAACCCACCACCTCCAGTATATGGGGCCGGCACCCTACTCCTTTGAGCCACAGGTGCTGACCAAGTTGATGTATTTTTATTTTTATTCTTTTTTAATTTTTTTTTTATTAAATCATAGCTGTGTACAGTAATGCAATCATGGGGTACAATGTGCTGGTTTCATATACAATCTGAAATATTTTCATCAAACTGGTTAACATAGCCTTCATGGCATTTTCTTAGTTGTTATATGAAGACATTTGTATTCTGCATTTAGTAAGTTTCACCTGTACCTTTCTAAGATGCACCGTAGGTGTGATCCCACCAATTACCGTCCCTCCACCCATCCTCCGCCCTCCCCTCCCATGCCCCTTTCCCTATATTCTTGTGCTATAATTGCGTTATAGCCTTCATATGAAAGGTATAAATTAGCTTCATAGTAGGGCTGAGTACATTGGATACTTTTTCTTCTATTCTCAAGGTACTTTGCTAAGAAGAATATGTTCCAGCTCCATCCATGTAAACATGAAAGAGGTAAAGTCTCCATCTTTCTTTAAGGCTGCATAATATTCCGTGGTATACATGTACCACAATTTGTTAATCCATTTGTGGATCGATGGGCACTTGGGTTTCTTCCATGACTTAGCAATTATGAATTGGGCTGCAATGAACATTCTGGTACAGGTATCTTTGTTATAATGTGATTTTTGGTCTTCTGAATATATACCTAGTAAAGGAATTATAGGATCGAATGGCAGTTCTATTTTTAAATCTCTAAGTATTCTCCAAGCATCCTTCCAAAAGGAACGTATTAGTTTGCATTCCCACCAGCAATGTAGAAGTGTTCCCTTTTCTCCACATCCATGCCAGCATCTCTGGTTTGGGGATTTTGTGATGTGGGCTAATCTTACTGGAGTTAGATAATATCTCAAAGTAGTTTGATTTGCATTTCTCTGATGATTAAGGATGATGAACATTTTTTCATGTATCTGTAGGCCGTGCACCTGTCTTCTTTGGATGGGGAAATTTTTTAAAGAAGTGTTTCTTCCTCTCCCAGTGTCCCACTTGCCTGAAAATTAGAATCTATGATTAAAGGGAAGAATTTCAAGGGCAAAAGATATAATTGTTACAGAAAGCCATGCAAGTGGCTTGGAGTGGCAAGTGGAGGCCAGTGCGAGGCCTCCACCCTCCTCTAGGTGTTTGTCTTCCACTGACAATGAAGGGTGGGGTTACCGGAGCTGCCACCTTCCTTGGGCAGGATGTGTGAAATGTTTCTAACTCCAACAGAACCATCAGCAGAGGCCCTGACTGCCTGCCTGTGCCTGTCTGCCAGTGCACAGGCTCCATGAATGAAGCAGCGTTCAAAGTACTGTGCATTCACCTCAGTATCTCAATCCCAAACCCACTGCATGATTTAGGGGTAAATGAGCAAGGTCAGTTACGTCGATGTTGAGTGTGAACAGTCTGTCTTTCTAGAAAGTGTGATTGAACTGTCACAATTTGGAAAGAACTTGTCACAGGGTGTGATCTGCGCAGTGGTACTCTCCCAAATACTAAAGTCCTCCAGGAATCTTTTCATCTTGTTGAAACGCTAGTTTGCATTTCCAGGAGCTGGGCCAATCTGCTGAGCGCAGTGTTTCCAAAGGCAGAGTTTGCTTTTCAGCTACAGGAGGTGGAAGGAACACCAGAGTGGTATCTGAGTTTTGAGAAAGAGATAGGAACTCGTTCCTGAAAGGGATGGGTGTGGAGAGCTTTAGGCTGTCCAGGGATGAGGACAAGCAGTGAGAACAGGAGGCTTTGGGGATAAAAGTCAGTCCTGTGCTGTTTGTCAAGAGAAACAGATTCCACCTCTTCCGTGGGATCTAGGAAGTAGGATCTGTTGAGCATGGAGGCACCAAACTAATAACAGTGACTCTCAGTTTGTGCCAGTCACCGACCCTGGCAAATGCCCAAATGCCTCAGTTTGCTTGAGAAATTTACAACTGGAAGTGGTTACGTCAGAGCTGGGGGTGGGGGGAGGATCTCCGCGGGTGGAGAAGACAGGCTTCCCACATGCCAGGGTGTCTCTCCTGTGTACACCCACAGCATCTCTCTTTCACTGGTAACTGAGCCTTGAATTCCCCTTGAAGCATGTTAGGAGGCGAGTTGTGAATGACTGATCTTGGTTCAGTTAAAGGGAAAATAGACGCGTGGGGCATGCTGTTTGGAAGACCTGTCTTTTCCCTCAGTCCCCTTCATGGAACTTCTGTCGTTCTCTTTCCAGAAGGTGGGTGGTACGGTTTAATCGTTACTGGAGAAAGCAGAAAGTATAACTAAGAAGCGGTTTACTGCTGCCGCTGAGCAAGGTGCGGAGGACAGGGGAGGGCAGCGGGAGACGCAGCAGGGTTGATTGTTTGGATCCTCCCAGCGCTGCCCCGCTTTTCTCTGGCTGGAAAATCAGGGCTTAAAACCGGAAGAACGAAATAAAGTGTCTAAAGTGATAGCACACAGCCTGGCCCTGAGGGTTTTAGTTTCCCGGCTTTCCCAGGTGATGAGGTGAGGTGGAGTGGAAGGGCCTGCCTGGGAGAAGGTGGACCGCGGCCCAGAGGGGAGAAGGGGACCCTGGAGGGCAGGGGCTGCGGCTGCTGCCAGCTGAGAAGCTCCGGCTCCCATCTCCCTTCCCGGACCTCCTGGCAGGGCAACTGAGCTGAGCTTGGTGCGGGAGCAGCTTCAGGAGCCGCAGGTGGCATCCCCGGCTGCCCGGAAGGAGCTCCGGACCGGGCCGCGGGGACGGAGAGGAGGTGACCAGAGGGACCACAAGGCCTCACGGCTGGGGATGGAGGAAGCTAAGCCCCGGGCCCTGCCCCAGGTGGCCCTAAGAGACTGCAAGGCATCCTCGCCGGCAGACCGAGCTGGACGCGCGGGCGCTCCCGGGGGTGTGGAGACCTCCCCGGGCTTTGGGGTCGCGGAGGGCTCAGGCGCGCTCTGCCCTGCAGGTGCCGCAGGGCGCCGGTCCCAGCTCGCGCCATCCGGACAGCTGGCCGCCGCTCCGCCGGAGAATGCGGACACGCGCAGGGCCCTCTGCCTGTCCCGCAGCGGAGGCAGGATGACCGTGGGTAGGGCCCCGAGGAAGGGGCCACATACTTTCCTTGGGGTCCGGGGCGCCCAGTCTACAAGTGGAGTTTCTGTCACCTTGTGGCGAACAGTCTGCACCTGTCTGTCCTCAGTGGCCATCTAGATTTTCCTCAGTGGCCTCTCGATTTTCCTGTCGTGGTAAGCGAAGAGATCCACGTCACAGATGACAGCCAAGCTAGAAGTTTTGGAATTCCAGGGTTGGAACCTGTCACTTAGTAGCTCTGTCATGCTTCACAAGTTCTTCACTTGAAGAAAGCTTGGCTTTTTTTCTTTCTCTTCCTCTTCTTCCCCTTCCTCTTCCTTCTTTCCTCTTCTTTCACCTTCTCCCTTCTCCTTCTCTTCTTCCTCTTCTGACTCACTCTCTTGCCCAGACTAGAGTGCCTTGGCATCAGCTTATCTCACAGCAACCTCAAGCTCTTGGGCTCGGGAGATCCTCCTGCCTCAGCCTCCCAAGTAGCTGGCACTACAGGCCCCCACCACAAAACCTGGCTAAGTTTTCTATGTATTTTCAGTAGAGATGGGTCATGCTCTTGCTCAGGCTGGTCTTGACCTCCTGACCTCAACCAAGTCTCCCTGCTCTGTCTTCCAGAGTGCCAGGATTACAGGCGTGGCACTGCAACCACCGAATTGCTTCACTTTTCTGATCCTCAGATTTCTCACCTATAAAACAGAAATATGGTAATGCTGCCTACTTTGTAGGATTACTGTAAACATTAAATGAAATATTAAGAGTTTCTGGAACGGCACAAGGTGAGACGTAACCTATTTGTGTTTTTCCACAGCCTGGGAGATTCCCAAGGAGACAATTGACCTGAATACTGAGTTCACTTGGTAGTCAGAGCTAAACATACACATACTCAAGCACATCCACGGGTCATTCAATATGGGAAACCATAAATAACGGTATATTAATATATACATGTTATAGATTAGATTTTTATTATTATTATTATTATTTTTGAGACAGAGCCTCGAGCTCTCACCCTGGATAAAGTGCTGTGGCATCACAGCTCACAGCAACCTCCAAGTCCTGGGCTCAAGCGAGTCTCCTGCCTCCGCCTCCCAAGTAGCTGGAACTACAGGCTCTCGCCACAACGCCTGGCCATTTTTTGGTTGCAGCTGTCATTGTTGTTTGGCGGGCCCAGGCTGGATTTGAACCCGCCAGCTCAGGTGTACATGGCTGGTGCCTTAGCCCATTGAGCCACAGGCGCTGAGCCATAGATTAAAATTTTCATATTTAATATTTAACATCTAGAGAAAAGGGGATAGGAAAAGGGATTAATGAACCAGTTCAAGGAAGGCTATATGGACAGGGATAGTGTCCTTGGCTGATTTGGATGTTAGCAAACATCTTGCAAGGGAAGAGTCATTGATTTGAACAGAGCCTTTGTTGGCAGATGCTTGCTAATGATCACAATTGACAGCAACATAGTGTCAGATATGGCCATATCAATAACTGGTGAAATCCTGCCTTTTTTTTTTTTTTTTTATTGGAGACAGAGTCTCAAGCTATCGCCCAGGGCAGAGTGCTGTGGTGTCACACCTCAAATTCTTCGGCTTAAGCGATTCTCTTGCTCCAGCCTTCCAAGCTAGGACTATAGGTGCTGCCACAACACCCGGCTATTTTTTGGTTGCAGTTGTTGTTTTAGCTGGCCCTGGGCCAGGTTCGAACCTGCCAGCCTTGGTGTATGTGGCTGGCGCCCTACCCACTGAACTATGGGCACTACTGAAATCCTGCTCTTTTTGAAGACCCATCTAAGTTCTCTGGTGAGGGCTGATGGTAAAGAGTTATGCCCTTGTTTAGCTGAATGTAGTATATCTATTAGTGTACATGTGGTCCCTGTTGCATGCCACCTTTTTGAGATATAAGATGAAGTCTTTTCTAAGATGGAGTTACTTATGCAGAAAGTATTCTATACAGAGAGTAAAACACTTGGGAGATGGTCACTAAATGAACATGATTATGGCAAGGAGTTGTTTTTCAAAGGAAACTTTCCTGTGAAATTGGTTTAATCCACTTATTTATCCAAATTCTTGCTTTCTTTTCCATCAGAAGAAACTACACAACAACCAACAAACTTAAAAAAAGTTCATTCTGGTAGATGCCAAATATGTCTGAAGACCAAAAAAACAACCTTGACAAAACAAGTCACTTTTTTTTTCTTTTTGAGACAGTTTCAAGCTATCACCCTGGGTAGAATGCCATGGCATCATAACTCACAGCAACGTCATAATCTTGAGCTTAAGTGATTCTCTTGCCTCAGCCTCCTGAGTAGGACTCTTGCCACAATCAATGTCGGCTGTCTTTTTAGAGATGGGGGGTCTCCCTCTTGCTCAGGCTGGTCTCGAACTTCTGAGCTAAAGCAATCCACCTGCTTTGGCCTCCCAGAGTGCTAGGAGTATAGGCATGAACCACGTTGGCCAGTCAAACTATATATATATATTTATTTATTTTTATTAAATTATAATTGTGTACATTAGTGCAATCATGGGGCACAAAGTGCTGACTTCGTATAGAATCTGAAATAATTTCTGTTTTTTTTTTTTTGGACAGGGAAATGCATTAAATCTGATTGCCTTATTTTTAGATACAAAGTTTGGTTTCTTTTTTTGAGACAGAGCCTCAAGCTGTCACTCTGGATAGAGTGCTGTGGCATCACAGCTCACAGCAAACTCCAATTCCTGGGCTCAAGCGAGTCTCTTGCCTCCGCCTCCCAAGTAGCTGGGACTACAGGCGACTGCCACAATGCCCGGCCATTTTTTTGGTTGCAGCCATCGTTGTTTGGCGAGCCCAGGCTGGATTCGAACCCACCTGCTCAGGTGTACATAGCTGGCACCTTAGCCCATTGAGCCACAGGCACCAAGCCAACAATCTGAAATATTTTAATCAAACTGTTTAACATAGCCTTCATGGCCTTTTAATCACTATATGAAGACATTTATATTCTGCATTTAGTAAGTTTCACTTATACCCTTCTAAGATGCACTGTAGGTGTGATCCCACCAATCGCCCTCCCTCCATCTATCCTCCCCCCTTCTCTCCCCAAACTATTATATTTTTGAAGTGGAAAAATAATCTGACAGGGGAAGAGTTTAGGTGAATTCACTTCACACGTGTCTGGAGCAATAGTGAAGATCAACATTCAGTCATTTGACCAGGTGCAGATTTACTTCCCACTCATGTGTTGTGCCTGTGTGGAAAGTAAACATTTTGTTTAATTACAAACATCTTTTGTTGAGGATGTATTCATACTCTGAATGCTTTTCTACTACTTTCTGCATGTTCTATCCCCACAAAACCTTTAAGGTTCTAAATGTGACTAATGGCAAAGGAGGTTGCGAGCACATCGTTTTTCCTTCTGTGATTCATTTCTTCTGTGTGGGGCTCTTCCAAAGACATAACATAATTGTGGGCGGTGCCTGTGGTTCAGTGGGTAGGGCGCTGGCCCCATATGCCGAGGGTGGTGGGTTCCAACCTGGTCCCGACCAAACTGCAACAAAAAATAGCCGGACGTTGTGGTGGGCGCCTGTAGTCCCAGCTACTCAGGAGTCTGAGGCAAAAAAATCGCCTAAGCCCAGGAGTTGGAGGTTGCTGTGAGCTGTGACGTCACAGGACTCTACTGAGGGTGATAAATTGAGACTCTGTTTCTTAAAAAAAAAAAAAAATTGCGTTTTGCACATTATCTACTCCTTCCTTTAAAACCCAAAGAGTACTTATCAAAGAGAAAAGAAAGGTTCTTTAAAGATGAACAATGCAGTCAAGGTTTTTGCACACAATCACATTTGTACACTAGCCTAACAGAACTTTGTGGTTATAATAAAAAGTGTTTCTGATTGCTTTTTAGTTTCTCATCATTGTATTCATTATGACTCTGTTTCCTGAGAGAAAAGCCTAATTTCTGTTTTTTTTAAAACAGAATTACCTAATTGCACATTTTCAATCATATAAAAGCCAACATTATAAATGAGCAAAGGGAAATAATTATAACTTGCAGGCTGGGAAGAAGTAAATAATCTGATATGCAGTTCCTGAGCTTGAGGGATTTAATTTGACATCAACAGAAAAAAGATTTTTTTCTGAAGAAAAAATATTTTCTAATTTAATCTATGGTGTATTTAGCTATAGACAGTTCTACTGACAATTCTTTAATGTTTTTCTGATTCATTTGGTGCTTAACAAAGGGATTATTTTAGTTCTTGCATCTCAATTCATCGTTGTGTGATTTTTTTACGCTTTTATTGACTAGTGAATAAACAAAATAATTCTAGTGAGAGATTTTAGTATGTAAATATCAAACTTGGACATTTCCAGGAAACAAAAAAATAAGAAAGGACATAAAAGGACTGTACAACACCATAAATAAACTCATGTGTACAAGATATACTCATGTAAATAGGAGACAGAAAGATCTTTACATCCTTTGCACTAAGGAGATAAACTTTTTTTTTCATACTGTCACGAAACATTTAAGGTCATCACGAAACATTTAAGTTCATCTCATATTTGGCCATTTAAAATACTTAATTTCTCTTGCCTCAGCCTGTGGCTCAACAGAGTAGGGTGCCGGCCCTATATGCTGGAGGTGGTGAGTTCAAACCCAGCCCCAACCAAAAAAACTGCAAAACAATAAAAAAAAATAAAAATAAAAAAACAAAAACAAAAACAAAAAAATAAAATACTTAATTTTAGGAATGGGTGCAGTGACTCATGCCTGTAATCCTAGCACTCTAGGAGGCTGAGGCAGTAGAGGATCTGAGCTCACAGGTTTCAGACCAGCCTGAGCCAGAGCGAGACCTTGTCTCTAAAAATAGCTGGGCATTGTGGTGGGCGCCTGTAGTCTCAGCTACTTGGGAGGCTAAGGCAAGAGAGTCGCTTAAGGCCAAGAGTTGGAGGTTGCTGTCAGCTGTGATGCCACAACACTCTACCAAGGACAATAAAGTGAGACTCTGTCTCCAAAATTTTTTTTTTTTTTGAGATAGAGCCTCAAACTGTCGCCCTGGGTAGAGTGCTGTGGCATCACAGCTCAAAGCAACCTTCAACTCCAGGGCTTAAGCAATTCTCTTGCCTCCGCCTCCCTTGTAGGTGGGTCTACTGGCATCCGCCACAACACCTGGCTATTTTTTTTTTTTTGTAGTTGTCTTTGTTTGGTGGGCCCGGGCTGGATTCAAACCCTGTCAGCTCTGATGTATGT
>CAUYON010079792.1:0-46931 GCA_963573935.1 Arctocebus calabarensis
GTTTTCATATAGTAAACGAGAAAATATCATGAATGGTATGTCAATCAGGTTGATAAAATATCTCAGATTGCATGTGAAGCCCCCACACTGTACCCCATGGTTGAACTAATGTACACAGCTATGATTCAATAAAAAAAATAATAATAATAAAAATATTCAGTGGGGAAAAAAAAAAAAAAAAGTCAGGTGGAGGCTCAGCACCCATAGCACAGTGGTTACGGCACCGGTCACATGCACTGAGGCTGGCAAGTTCGAACCCAGCCCAGACCAGCTAAACAACAATGACAACTACAACAAAAAATAGCCGGGCATTGTGGTGGACACCTGTAGTCCCAGCTACTTAGGAGGCTGAGGCAAGAGAATCGCTTAAGCCCAAGAGTTGGAGGTTGCTGTGAGCTGTGACATCACAGCACTCTACCAAGGGTGACATAGTGAGACTCTGTCTCATAAAAAAATAAAAAATAAAATAAAAGTCAAGTGCAGACCAGTAGGTCTGACATTAACCTCTCAATCGCTCTGGGCTTCAGAGTCCTTATTTGAAAAATGGGAATAATAATAGCACTTTTGTCATAGGGTTAGTAAGAGAATTAAGTGGGTAAGTACATGTAAAATGCTTAGATCGGTGCCTTGCAAACTTTTAAGTGCTTGGCACTCAAAAGATAATCATAATTATAATATATATATTTAATATGTATATTAATACCTAGAGCAGGGTTCTTTAACTCAGGGTTTTATGAAGACTACACAAAAATTCATTGACAGTTTTTCAGCAAATATTTATTGAGGGCCTACTAGATCAGTCAAGATTCGCTAGGCTATTCTGCAGTAATAAATATCCCCACTACCTCAGTGACTCAAAGCAATAAGATTCCTTTCATTTCTTCTTCCTTTTATCTCTCACATGGATTGAAATCAGACACACACACACACACACCCTAAAAATATTCTCCTTTCTTCCCTGGTAATTCTACTCCCTATGCTCAGCTACAGGAACACAAGGCCTCCTTACTTACCATCACCGCATCTTTTTAGGGTGAGATGACGCCCCTAAGCAGACCGGGGGTCAGTAGCTGGCCTGTGAGCCGTCCTCCTCCCTACCTTCGGTGGCACACACGGTGCTTCCACACATGGCTCTGCTTCGTCCTACAAGTTATTCCAATGTGGAATGGGACGAGGCCAGGCTAGATCCACTTGGCACACATTAGTTGAGGGCTGTCTTGATCCCTTCCTACCCCCCCTTGATAGCATTCCATTAATAAACACTCCTCAGAAACTTTTGTTGCACCAGGTTAACCGTCTAAGCAGGTTACCATCTGGATGACATTTCTCCATCAGGATCTAGAGCAGCGGTTCTCAACCTGTGGGTCGCAACCCCTTTGGGGGTCATCGACCCTTTCACAAGGGTCACCTAAATACATCCTGCATTTCAGATATTTACGTTATGATTCATGACAGTAGCAAAGTTACAGTTATGAAGTAGCAATGAAAATAATTTTATGTTTGGGGGTCACCACAACTGTATTAAAGGGTCACGGCATTAGGAAGGTCGGGAACCTCTGAGCTAGAGGATGTGAGAAGAGTCTTTGTTGAGGTCCATGTTACACTCCAGAGTCTCCTAACTTCCCACTGATCCTCCAGTCTGGTGACCCCAGGATTAAAGGAAGTGAGACCATTTCCTCTGCTAATGGCTTGCAAATCGTCTATTTAATAATCTTTTCAAATGGTTTTGCCAAGGTTTGAGTATGTCAGTTTTGGAATCTACCTCTTTTTCCATTTTTAATCCTAAACGTGTTGAACCATTTCCTGACACCTGCTGCCTTCTCTAAGACTCCTCAAAGAGGACCAAGCAGAGTTTGGGCATATTCTTTGCATGCTCTGGTACATAGCTGGATTAGTTTAAAGATTCAGGGCATTCCCCTGTGTGACGAGATAATTTGTTGACATATTAATGTAGCTGTTTTCTCACTGAAATGTCCTGGTCCCGAGACTGGTTAATGCCTCTGGATCCTTATCTGCTCTCTCCTAAGAGGGAGCTTTGTACAAACAGGGTAAAACCAGAGTACCCCCATGGCTGTCTAGTCCTGGTGTTGGCTGAAAAGATTAAGTTTTGTTTGGTTGGGTTATTTATTTATTTATTTATTTATATTGGAGACAGTGTCTCACTCTTTCGCCCCTGAGTAGAGTCCCATGGCATCTTAGCTCACAGCAACCTCAACACCTGGGCTCAAGCGATCCTCTTGCCTTAGCCTCCTGAGTAGCTGAAACTACAGGAGTGTGCCACCATGCCTGGCTATATTATAAATAAATTTTTTTCTGTTTTTAAATTTCAAATTAATATGAGGGTATAAATTTTTAGGTTACATTGTTCTCGCTTCCAGGGGAAAGTTCCATTTACATTGTAATATTTTTAATGCCAATTGGATGAGTAAAAGACAGACTGGAGAACAGTGGTGAGATCACAGCTCCCTCCAATCTCCAACTCCAGGAATCAAGCAATCCTTGTGCCTCGGCCTCCCAAGTAGTGTGGGTAGCATACAGGCGTGTGCTACCACGCCCAGATAAGTTTTACATTTTTTGTAGAGATGGAGGTCCCTCTATATTGCCCAGGCTAGTCTCCAACTCCTGGGCTCAGTCGATCCTCCTGCCTCAGCCTCCCAAAGTACTAGGATTACAGGTGTAAGCCATTGCATCTGGCTGAGATTCCTTTTGAATTGCGGCAAAATTCACATAACATAAAACTAAACATTTTGAAGTATAAAATTCAGTGGCATTTAGTACTTTCACAATGTTGTACCAGCATGTCTAGTTCCAAAACATTTTTATCACCCCCAAAAGAAACGCTGTTCATATCAAGCAAGAATTCCTCTTTCGTCCCTCCAGCCCCTGGCAACCACTAACCTGCTTTCTGGTTTTGTAGATTTATCTATTCTGGATATGTTGTGTACGTGGAACAGTATAACATGTGACCTTTTGTTTCTGGCTCCTTCACTCGGCGTGAGGTCATGCTGTGGCAAGTTTCAGTCCTTCATTCCTTCTTATGAATAAGAATAAATAATATTCCATTGTGTGGTTACATTACAGTTTATTTACCCCCTTACCAGCTGATGAACATTTAGATTGTTTGTATCTTGTGGCTATTGTGAATAACATTCCTATGAACTTTTGCGTATGAGATTTTGTTTGAATCCCTGGGGTTTTTTCCTTTTTTTTTTTTTTATTCTTTGGTGTATGTGCCTGACAGCACAATTGCTGGGTTATATGGTAACTTGATGCTTCACTTTTTAATGAACAACCAAACTCTTTTCCGCAGCTGTGCCATTTTCCATTCCCACCAGCAAAGCACAAAGGTTCTGATTTCTCCACATCCTTGTTAACACTGGTCATTTTCTGGTTTTCTTTTTTTCTTTTCTTTTTTTTTTTTTGAGACAGAGCCTCAAGCTGTCACCCTGGGTAGAGTGCTGTGGCATCACAGCTCACAGCGACCTCCAATTCCTGGGCTCAAGCGAGTCTCCTGCCTCCTCCTCCCAAGTAGCTGGGATTACAGACGCCCGCCACAACGCCCGGCCATTTTTTTTGGTTGCAGCCGTCATTGTTGTTTGGCAGCCCGGGCTGGATTCGAACTCACCAGCTCAGTACGTGGCTGGAGCCTTAGCTCGTTGAGCCACAGGCGCCAAGCCCTGGTTTTCTTTTTTATTATTATAGATACTCTTGTAGATATAAAGTGGTATCTCATTGCGGTTTTAATTCCCCTAGGGATGAAAATGGTGAGCATCTCTTCATGTGCTTTTTGACCATTTGTATTATCTTCTTTGGAGAAATGTCTATACAAGACCCAGATATTTTCTCCCCCCTATTTCTCATAGCACCCCTGAGAAGTAATGATTGTCCATGTCTTACTAGATTAAAAAACAGGCTACAGGAGCCCCCCAACTCCAGTTGGTGATGGAAAGCCAAGGTCTGCCTAACTCCGAAGTTCGTGCCACAGGTGTGTCGCCCACACTCAGGTACACAGGTGCTGGTACCAATGAGAGAAACTGTAGCCCCCAAGTTTGGTGGGAAGTGTGGGGGTTCCAAGTGGGTTTGGAGTAACCGAGACAGTGGAGAGACTGAGTACAAGGGGCAGGGACCCGCAAGGCAAACTACAGGGACCCATTTTATGAGGCCTGTATCCGTAGCACAGAAAGATACAGCTGGGCCTCAGGGTGGAGGTCGCTTGGATTTTATGCTGTAGACGCCTTTGTGCCCTGAGAATCCTCCAAGCTTGGCCACAATCCACTTCAGCTGTGGATTCTGGGATGGCCTCAGACAGGCCCAGCCGCACCCAGGTCACACGAATGGAAGTGGGAAGTCCATGCCCCGTGCAGGCAGCGGCTGCAGCTGCAGGAATCCAGAGGTGTGAGATGATGTTTCTGCCACAGTGTCCGTGTCATTAGAAATCAGTGCCAGGAAATGGCTTTACAGCTCTGTGTGTGTGTGAGTGCGTACGTGTGTGCACATGGGCTCCGCCGCCCTTCGGAAGCTTACCTCTACCTACCAGAGGTGCAAAGGCAAACTGGGGGGTTGGGAGGGACGCGGGAGAGGAGTTCTGATGATCTGAGGCTTGAAGAGAAACAAGGACCAGGGCTGCCCTCAGGCCTTGGCCAGCAGCCTTCACCTCTGGAAATGATGCTGAAATATTTCAGCCTCTCTCTCCTGGGGCTTCCTGTTTCCTATTTGGTCTCTGGTTTCCAGGCAACACATGAAAACCCCCAAACTCCTGAAACACACAGGTCTCCAAGTGTCCCTCTTCCTCTGAAGCTCACATCTGTAATGAGTTTCCCATCTGCTGTCTCCTGCAGTCGCTCATCCATTCCCCGCTCTCCGGAGGACAAAAGCGTTTAAAGACGCCTTGTGGTCTGGGGTGTGTGTGTGTTTCCCACTCTGCAGGTTCCTCCAGGTTAATGAATCTTCCTGTAAAGTCAGTCTGGCTGAACTACGCTGGGGGAGGGGGAGCAGGAGATTGAGGGTTTGCTGCTTTGATTCAGTAAGGAACTGAGTCTGGCAGGAGCCCAGCAGCTTGGAAGGAAGGTGCGGGAACAAGCCTTGAGCTGGACCAACCAGTGAGCAAGTGGCTGGCTTTATCTCTCTTAGGAGGGAGTATAGGGGACTCTGGTGGCTTCAGGGGACTTGAGTCTCCCTTAGATGGTTGATGAACTGGTTTCTGACTACAGAGGGCATGATTGTAATGAAGTGTAAAATTGAAGGGAACAAGAATTTTGAAGAATTGCCATTAACTTTTATATTTAACGTTATACTCCAGGATACGTGGTTTCCAAATTTAAATAGTACTTAAAGGCTTAGAACAATTGCCCTGCACCTAGCCGTGGTGGCTCATGTCCTTTACTCTTGTGTCCCCCACCTGCCCATAGCCAATCCCCACGCTAGCCCCGGCCGAGCGGCCCTGTTCTGTGCCCTGTGGGGAGAAGGGCACAGGTCCTTGGTGCTCACGCAGGTTCCAAGTCAAGTTACTCAGTTGTGCTGCCAGTACAGTGACGCTCCCCCTTTGACATTAGAGGGAATCAAGGACCGTGTTCTTTACGTCTTGAAACTCCATGACAAGATTGACACCCCGAGAAACTCTCAATAAATTCTCATTTTATGAAAGACCTGGGCTTAGACAGTTTGGACCAAGTGGAGATTATCATGGCCATGGAAGATGAATTTAGGTTTGAAATTCCAGATACAGATGCAGAAAAGTTAATGTGTCCACAAGAAATTGTAGATTACTTTGCAGATAGGAACGATGTATATGAATAAAAAATCAGACCTTTCTGCTTCGCTGAGAGAAGACTCAGATGATACTGGTAAGGGTCTGGAAGTGAGAACACATTTTGCCATTATTGCTGACTTTGACAGAGTAATTCTGTTGGACTTGTATTTAAATTGTGTAAGTGTTTTATTCTTTGGAAATAAATCTATAAAATAAAAAAAAATAATAATTGTCCTCCACCTCTCCATCTGTCAGCTCCAACCTCTGGAGCAACCACCTTATTTCCTTTATTCTTCTTCTTATTATTTATTTATTTATTTATTTATTTATTTATTTATTTATTTATTTATTTTGTGGAGACAGAGTCTCACTCTATTGCCCTCGGTAGAGTGCGGTGGAATCACAGCTCACAGCAACCTCCAACTCTTGGGCTTAAGTGATTCTCTTGCCTCAGCCTCCCAAGTAGCTGGGACTACAGGTGCCCGCCACAGCGCCCGGCTAATTGTTGATGCAGTTCGGCCGGGGCTGGGTTTGAACCCACAGCCCTCGGTATATGGGGTCAGCGCCCTTAGAGAAAGGCAGAGCAAAATGGCCAGATAGAACCACCCAGCTACAGTTGTTCCATTGCCTACAGGAACAACTATCCATGCAAGAAAGCACCTTTGAAAGAATTAGAGATGCATTGGAGAGGGTGGGAAGGACAGTCCACATTGCCTAAACCACTCCCCCCCAATCCCTGCAGCGCTAAGGGAGAAACTGCCTGCCTGGGGGAGGGAAAGCGAAGTGAGTGCGGGGCTTTGAATTTGAACTTAGTGCTGGCCCCACCACAGTGGAACACAGCTCTGTGCAGAGCTCCTGCAGCCCAAGATTCTAGGCCGGGGTCTATAGAGGGAGCAGATAAACCTCCCCAGGCCAGAGGGTAATCCACTGTCCAGGTGGGGGAAGCCCAAGTCCTGGCCCACTTTATCACCAGGTGACTAAAGCAGCACTGCTCCCCAGATACATTTCAGTGGCAAGCAGGCCCTAGAAACTGTGGCCCTTAGGCAAGCCTGGAACTGCACTGGCTCAGAGAGCAAACCAGCAAGACATCAGTGGCAGCCACCATGGAAGTGCCTGCATCATGCTTCACCCACGGCCACATATGACAAACCCACAGCTAACTGAATAAGGAAAAGCTAAAAGCCTTTTCCTTAAGAACTAGAACAGACAAGGGTGCCCACTTTCACCACTCTGGTGCAATCTAGTTCTGGAAGTCCTAGCCACAACTATTGGGCAAACAAGGAAATCCAAATTAAAAAGTAGAAGTCAAATTATCTCTCTTTGCAGATGACATGATCTTGTTTATAGAAAAACCTAAAGACTCCACCAAAAAACTCTTAGAACTGTTAAACAAATTGCAGACTATAAAATCAACATACAAAAAGGAATAGCACTTCTGTACATCAATAATGAACTAGCTGAGAAATCAAATCCATTTATATTAGCTACAAAAAAAAAAAAATAAGAAGGATATGAAAGACCTCTACAATGGAAACTACAAAATCACAATGAAAGAAATTAAAGAAGACACAAACAAATGAAAACATCTCATGCCCATGGATTGGAAAAATTAATATTGACACAATGACTACTACCCAAAGAAATCTGCAGATTCATTGCAATCCCTATCAAAATACCAAAGACATTCTTCATGAAAATAGGGAAAACAATCCCAAAGTTTGTATGAAACCACAAAAGACCCCAAATAGCCAACACAATACTGAGCTAAAAGAATAAAGCTTGCAGCATCACCCTATCAGACTTCAAAATATACTACAAAGCCATAATAACCAAACAACATAGTATTCATATAAAAACAGACATATGGGCCAATAGAATAGAGAATCCAGAAATCATGTATTAATAGCCAATAGATTTTTTACAAAGGAACCAAGAACATACAGGAGGAAAAGACAATATACGGTGCCGGGAAAACTGGATATCTATATGCAGAAGAAAGAAGCTAGACCACTATCTCACAATACACAAAAATAAACTCAAATGGATTAGAGACTTAAAAGTCAGACTCAAACTATAAAAATAGTAGAAGAAAACAGGAGAAATACTTTAAAGCATTGGCCTAAGCAAAGATTTTATGGCTAAGACTTCAAAAGCATAGGCAATAAAAATTAAAATAGACGAACAAAACCATATCAACCCAAAAAGCTCCTGCACAGTAAAGGAAACAACAAAATGAAGAGATAACCTGGAGAGCAGGAAAAAATATTTGCTATTCATCTGACAAGCAATTAACATCCAGAATATACAAAAGACTCAATAGCTAAAACCCCCCCAAATAATCCCATTAAAAAGTGGATATAGGGCTCGGCACCTGTGGCTCAATGGGCTAAGGTACCAGCCATGTACACCTGAACTGGCGGGTTCGAATCCCGCCCGGGCCCTCCAAACAACAATGACGGCTGCAACCAAAAAATGGCTGGGCATTGTGGCAGGCGCCTGTAGTCCCAGCTGCTTGGGAGGCAGAGGCAGGAGACTCGCTTGAGCCCAGGAATTGGAGGTTGCTGTGTGAGCTGTGATGCCATAGCACTCTATCCAGGGTGACAGCTTGAGGCTCTGTCTCAAAAAAAAAAAAAAAAAAAAAAGTGGATATAGGCTCAGCGTCTGTAACTCAAGCAGCTAGATACCAGCCACATACACTGGAGCCAGTGGGTTCGAATCCAGCCCCAGTCTGCTAAACAATGACAACTACAGCCAAAAAATAGCTGAGCATTGTGACCTGTGGTCCCAGCTCCTTGGGATGCTGAGGCAAGAGAATCACCTAAGAGGTTGAGGTTGCTGTGAGTTGTGACACCACAGCACTCTATCCAGGGTGACTCTGTCTCAAAAAAAAAAAAAAGTGGATATAGAATTTGAATAGATAGTTCTCAAAAGAATTTATAGAAATGGCAAACAAATATATGAAAAAAATGTTCAACATCACTAATCACTAGGGAAACACAAATCAAAACCACAATGGAATATCATTTTATCCCAGTTAGAAAGTCTATTATGAAAAAGACAAAAAAAAAAAAAAAAAAAAAGCTAGTGAGGGTGTGGAGAAAAGTGAACTCATCTACCATTAGTGGGAATGTAAATTAGGATAGCCACTATGTAAAACAGTATGGAGGTTTCTCATAAAACTAAATTATAACTACCCTGTGATGCATCAAAACCACTACTAAGTATTTATTCAAAGGAAGGAATTCAGTATCTCAAGGTGTTTATTACAGCAGTGTTCACAATAGTGAAGATATGACACTAATCTCCATGTCCATTAACAGAAGAGAGGATAAAGATAAATATGGTATACAAGGTCAGACAACCGAGTTCCCAAACTCATCCTAGAAACAGTGCTTTGAAGGGTGGACGAGGCGCTGGGCCTTGGTACACAGCTTCCCAAGGGGAGTACTTTGAAGGTGACCGTAAGTGATATTCAGCAATGAGGTACGTATGTGCTACTTGTTCTAGGATGAGTTTGAGAACTTAATTGTCCAACCTTGTATAAACACAATAGAATACTATTCAGCCATTAACAAGAATGAAATTCTGTCATTTGCAGCAACATGGATGAAACTAGAGATAATTAATTATGTTAAGTGAACTAGGCCACATATAGAAAGGCAAGTATGGTATGTTCTCACACATATGTGGGAGCCAAAAAATTGTCTTACTTTTTTTATTTTCCCGAGACACAGTCTTGCTCTTTTGCCCAGGGTAGAGTACAGTGGGATCCCCGTAGCTCCCTGCAACCTCAAACTCCTGGGCTCCAGCAATCCTCCTGCCTCAGCCTCATTTTTGTCCAAAATCTCCCCCCACCCTGGCCATGTGATTGGACATCTGTGTGACAGGCAGATGGGTTTTCTCTGAGATATCCCTTCTCCATCCACCGCTGCTTTCTCTTCTGTGGGTCTGGGAGCTCAGAGCTGCCATCTGGGGGTTTCCCTTCCACCTTATTCGGGATATATCTGTCCCTCTCCTGAGTTTCTTGCCCTTTTTATCTTTCTCTTTCTTGTTTTGCTTTCTCATCTTGGTTTGCCCCAGTAGCTTCCTGAGAAACAGGTGTGCGTGAGAGAAACCATTTAAAAACCTTATATATCTGAAAATGCCTTTAATCTGTCCTCACGACATTCCAAATTTGGCCGGGAATTGAATTTGAGATTGGGGGGAAATTTCCCCTGTGATTTCAAAGGTCTTCTAGCTTCCAGTGCTATAGACAAAAAACCTCCTCCACCCTCATTATTGATCTTTGCACATCACTTATTCCTCTACACAACTAGCTATCAGGATTGTCGCTTTATTCTTGATGTTTTGACAATTCAAGAATCAGTGCCCTTCATCTGGGTCTTTTTTTCATCCTTCTTGCTGAGCATTCCGTGAGTCCTTTCAAACTGCTGACTTACGACCTCAGTGCTGAAAACGTTTCTCGTATTAGTGTACTGACAACTCAATTTTCTCTGGTCTCTCCCACTCCCACTGAAACTTCTTCAGTATGATATTTGACCTGTCTTATTTTTCATATCTCTATCTTTTTGTTCTACCTCTTGAGAAAGTTCCATGAGTTTATATTCCAACTCTGCTGCTAAACGTATTATGGCCATTTTTTTCTTTTTAAGACACAGGGTTTCTCTCTGTTGCCCAGCAGTGTAATCAAAACTCACTATAATTTTAACTCCTAGTCTCAAGTCATCCTCCCCCTTCCACCTCTCTAGTAGAGGGACTTACGGATGTGTACCACCATGCTCAGCTAATTTTTAAAAGAATTTTATACAGTTGGGATCTCACTATGTTGCCCAGGCTGGTCTCAAACTCCTCGCCTTAAGCAATCCCCCTCCTCTGCCCTTCTAAAGTGCTGGAATTACAGAGTAATTTCTTATTTTCTTGGTGTTACTTTAAAAAAAAAATAGTATCTTCTTTATTTTATGGATCTCAGAGGATCATTAAAGGTGCTTTAAAGTTTTCTTCCGTAACTTATATTAATTACCTTTTCTGAAGTTTTTTTCTCCTTCTGATTTATGTTTATTTGTGGCTCTGTCTTTCATTTTGGGAGTTGTCTGGTATGAATAAAAAATGCATAAGCTAAAAAAATAAGTCCCCCAAACTAAACATAAATAAACCTTCCTTTAGAAGTAAAACACCTATAATAAAAAATATATGAGTTTCCCTTTTAAGAAAAAAAAATTGGCTTTGCTAGGTAAATTCATTACTGTAAAATTTAAAATCCCAAATCAGATTGCATTTTGCTATACTCAGTATTTTCTGAGCATCTCCTGACACCCAAAGATTAAAAGAAACTTCATTTGCATTAAAACTTGTTTTTAACGTAAGAAACACATTGTAAGCCTTCCCACTCTTGACTTGGTTACCAGGCTTGTGAAACTAATTTAGATAATTACATTAATTCTAAATCGACAGCAATGTGAATATTAAGGATTTAAAGTGATATGAGCTTTTTTCATAAAAAGCGTGGTTCAAAACTCAGCACACACCCTAGCAGATAAGAATAACTCTTTCTACATGTTCTCCTAATACTGCAACTGAGTGGTAGTGGGGGTTTTTTGTTGTTGTTTTTGAGATAGAGCCTCAAGCTGTCACCCTGGGTAGAGTGTCGTGGCATCACAGCTCACAGCAACCTCCAATTCCTGAGCTCAAGCGAGTCTCCTGCCTCCGCCTCCCAAGTAGCTGGGACTACAGGCGCCCGCCACAACACCCGGCCATTTTTTGGTTGCAACCGTCATTGTTGTTTGGCGAGCTGGGTTGGATTCGAACCCACCAGCTCAGGTGTACCTGGCTGGCACCTTAGCCTGTTGAGTCACAGGCGCTGAGCCAGTAGTAGTTTTAAATAAGTTATTTCTGAACATTTTCCCTCAAATCTGAACATAGACAACATGTGTGTTTATCATTTGTTCACTAATGATTATCTCCCACTCTGGTTACTCTGGGCTGGCCGGGGTAGGGTGGGGGGTGTGTGGGGCTGCACTGAGCAGGACAGAGCACGGGGCCTATTTTGTTTCTCTGCAGAGGGACCGTGTTGAGACCTGCTTGCTTTGTTGGGAGAATTCAAATTTCACTGGCTGCAGGTCTTTTCTGTTGGGCTTGCCAGGTGTTCCGGAGAATCCTCTACTTGGCCACCTGGAAAGTAGCAGCTGGGCTGCTCAGAACTTAGTGGAGGAGATTCCAGGGGTCTCAGGACAGAGGATAAGGGGGAGGCTTTCACCCGGTTGCCTGGATTTCAGTGCATCCCCTTCTCGGCCCTCCTCTGCCCTCCAGAGTACCTAGAACCCAGGTCTGCCTGGTCTACTTCTCCAGAGAATAAACTTCCTGCCTCCTACGAGGGGTGGGGGGGGGGGCTCAGACTGCTGTGCACCCTCGGACAGACTTTGTGGGCCTGCTCTCGCCCCTTCCCGAGGGAGCCGGCACCTTCCTCAGCTTCCTTGGCTCTCACAGACACTTTCCCCTTACTCTTTGCTTTCTAAACAGACAGTTGTCAAGGCCCCCTATCTTCCTCCTTAGGAGTTTACGCCTTTTTTGTTTTTTAATAAAACTTCTTAAGTGGAATTTGGAGAAAGAGGAAAGACATGCATATGTTTTCAATCCATCATGTTTACCCAAAAGTTCTCATCTTTGCGTTTGTGAAGATCAGAGATTGTGCCCATGTCGGGCTCCAGCTTCTTCCTAAGAGCCTTCCCAATTGTTCATTTATTCACGTAGTCATTTATTTATTTATTTAACCAGGATTTTTTTTAGTGCCCCAACCCAGCCTTACAGCCGGCAGGCGGAGGGAACACTCATGCTAACAGACCAGGAAAAGTCCAGCATGATAAAGCTTGTCATGGACAGACTGGGGACTCAAGTCAAGGTTTTTGAATTCGACCCTAGAGCACTTTCCAAGGTGAGAAGCCAAGTTATAGAATCTCCTGCCTTCCAAAGCTCGCGACCTGCGCAAGACAGAACTGATGGCCCTGGAAGGAAGTGGGGTCTCCCCTCTACAGAAGTAAGGGCAGCAGGAGCCTGGGTCATGGCTGAGGAGACAGTGGCTGTGCAGCCACCTGTCTTGGGTGCTCTAGACAACCTGGAAGACAACAACATTACTAAATGACCACTGCGTTCCCTTCCAATTCTCAAATCCCTCAATGATTTCCTCATTAAGCCAAAGACATATGCAGGCAGAGCAGAGGTTTCCACCTGCAACAATGTCTTCCAGGAGGCACTGAAGCAAACCCAACAGTTTCCCCAGCCAGCATCCTACTCCCATAAACCTTGATCACTCAGTCCCCTAATTCAGAGTTGGATCCTCTTGAGGCTGGAGCATGGTTTCCAAATTTCTGACTGACATTTACCTTCAGGATTCAGAAACAAGAAATCAGAATTCCTGGTAATTGTCAGAAATTCCCCAAATCATAAGTTATTCTTAAAACACTTCCAAAATCTTTGATCAGGCACGGTGGCTCACACCTGTAATACTAGCACTCTGGGAGGCAAAGGTGGGTGGATTGCTTGACCTCAAGAGTTCAAGACCAGCCTGAGCAAGAGTGAGAACCCTGTCTCTACTAAAAATAGAAAAACTAGCGGGCATTGTGACAGGTGCCTATAGTGTCAACTACTTGGGAGGCTGAGTCAAGAGGATTACTCAAGCCCCCAGTTTGAGGTTGCTTATTTTAAAATTGCCACAGGCACCCCAGTCTTCAGCAACCACGGTTTCGTCAGCCATCAACATCAAGAGCCTCCACCAGCAAAAAGATTACAACTTGCTAAAGGCTCAGATGATCGTTAAGATGCCATTTTTGTCAGTTTAATAGGTTTCACTGTATCTTCACTAGGACTAGATTCCATCTCAAGAAATCACTTTCATTGTTCACATATAGAAGTTAACTCCTCATTCGTTCAGTTTTTATCATGAGATTGCAGCAGTTCAGGCCCATCGTCAGGCTCTTCCCTTCTAATTCTAGTTCTCTTGCTTTTTCCACCACATCTGCAGTTACTTCCTCCACCTAAGTCTTAAGCCACCCCCCCCCAAGTCATCCATGAGAGTTGGAAACAACTTCTTTCAAACTCCTATTAAAGTTGGTATTTTGACCTCCTTCCATGAATCATGAATGTTCTTAATGACACCTAGAATGGTCAATCCTTTTCAGAATATATTTTTCTTTTTTTTTTTTTTTTGAGTCTCACTCTGTCACCCTGGATAGATTGCTGTGATGTCATCATAGCTCACAGCAACCTCAAACTCTTGGGCTTGAGCAATCCTCCTGTCTCAGCCTCCTGAGTAGCTAAGACTATAGCTACAACACCTGCCATAACACCCGACTAGTTTTTCTATTTTTAGTAGAGCTGGGATCTCGCTCTTGCTCAGGCTGGTCTTGAACTCCTGAGCTCAGGCAATCCACCTGCCTCGGCCTCACAGAGTCCTAGGATAATAGGCACGAGCCACCGTACCCAGCCCCTTTTCAAAATATTTTCAATTGACATGAGCCAGATCTATCAGAGGAACCACTGCAACAGCTATAGCCTTACAAAATGTATTTCTTACATAATAAGACTTGAAAGTTGAAATTACTCCTTGATCCACGGCTATAGAATGGATGCTGTGTTAGCAGGCATGAAAACAACATTTACCTCTTTGTACATCTGCATCATAGCTCTTGGTGACAGTCCCTGAGTAAGTAATATTGTGAAAGGAATCTCCTTTTTTTGAGCATTATGTCTCAACAGTGGGTTTAAATATTCAGTCATGCTATGAACAGATATGCTGTTACCCAGGCTTTGTTGTAGAGCCCAGGCAGAGTACATTTAGCATGATTCTTAAGGGCCCTGAGATTTGGAGAACGGTCAGTGAGCGCTGGCTTTGACTTAAAGTCAGGTGTATTAACCCCTAACAAGAGTCAGCCTGTCTTTTGAAGCTTTGAGGCCGTGTATTGATTTTTCCTCTGTAGCTATGAAAATCCTAGACACCATCTTTCCCCCAATAAAAGACTGTTTCGTCCACACCGAGAATCTGTCATTCTCAGTGTAGTCACCCCATCAGTTATCTAAGCTAGATATTCTAGATAATTTGCTGCTTTACCTTGCACTATTATGTCATACAGATGGCTTTTTTCCTTTACACTCATGTAGCAGGCTTGCCACTCTTAGCTCAGTGAGAAGGGCACCGGCCATATACAGAGGCTGGCAGGTTGGAGCCCGGCCCAGGCCTGCTTAACAACAATGACAACTGCAACCAAAAAAAAAAAAATAGCCGGGCATTGTGGCAGGCGCCTATAGTCCCAGCCACTTGGGAGGCTGAGGCAAGAGAATCGCTTAAGCCCAAGAGTTTGAGGTTGCTGTGAGCTGTGATGCCATGGCACTGTACCAAGGGCGACATAGTGAGACTCTGTCTCAAAAAAAAAAAAAAAAAAAAGAATAGCAGGGCATTGTGGGGGCACCTGTAGTCCCAGTTACTCGGGAGACTGAGACAAGGGAATCGTCTAAGCCAGGAGCTGGAGTTTGCTGTGAGCTGTGAAGCCATGGCACTCCACTAAGGGTGACAAAGTGAGACTCTGTCTCTAAAAAAAAACTACTCATGAACCAATCTCTGCTATCTTCCAGCTTTTCTCTTGCTGCTTCCTTACCCCTCTCAGACTTTACAGAATTAAAGAGAATTAGGATTTTGCTCTGGACTAGGCTTTGCTTAAGGAAATGTTGTGGCTAGTTTAATTTTCTATCCAGACCACTGAAACTTTCTACAATATATCAACAACAAGGCTGTTCTGCTTTCTTACCGTCATGTGTTCATAGGAGTAGCACTTTTAATTTCCTTCAAGAACTTTTCCTTTACAATCACAACTTGGCTGACTGGTTTAAGAGGCACAGCCTTTGGCCTATCTCAGCTTTTGACATGCCTTCCTCACTCAGCTTAATCATTTCTAGCTTTTGCTTTAAAGGGAGAAACATGCAATTTGAACACTTCGAAGCCATTGGAGGGTTAGTAACTAGCCTAATTTTAATATTGTGTGTTTCAGGGAGTAAGGAGGCCCTAGCAGAGGAAGAGAGAAATGGGGGAAAGAGTGGTCAGTGAAATGGTGAGAACACAAACAGTATTTATCAATTAAGTTTGCTATCTCATCTAGGCACATTTCATGGTGCCTCAAAACAATTACACCAATACGGGCTAGTGCGGTGGCTCATGCCTGTAATCCCAGCACTTGGGAGGCCAAGCTCATTGCCTGAGCTCACAGGTTTGAGACCAGCTTGAGCCAGGCCAAGACCCCATCTCTAAAAATAGCCAGGCATTCTGGCAGATGCCTGTAGTCCCAGCTACTTGGGAGGCTAAGGCAAGAGAATTGCTTAAGCCCAGGAGGTTGCTGTGAGCTGTGACAGCATGGCACTCTACCGAGGGTGACAAAGTAAGACTCTGTCTCAAAAAAAAAAAAAAAAACCAATTACACTAGTAATATCAAAGATTGCTTGTCAAATATCACTATAACAGATAGAATAATGATGATTTGAAACATTGCCATAATTACCAAAATGTGACACAGAGACACAAAGTAAGCACATGCTATTGGAAAAGGGGTGCCAATAGACTTGCTTAACACAGAGTCACCACATACCTCCAGCTTGTGAAAAGTGCAATATCTTTGCAAAATGCAATAAAACGAGTGCAATAAAACGAGGTATGCCTGTTTGGGATAATGTAACATTTAGATCTTCTACCAAAATAAACAGCATTACACAGACTCATGGTTTGAAATCGCCAGCTTCGGGACTTAGTTTTCTTTCAAAACTTGTTATTTCCTGGAACTTCACTCACAGGATTTGTAAAAAGTATACTAAAAGCAAATAAATGTATTAGTATTTATTTTATTTGCAACAATAACTCACAGCACCAGGCAGGTCGACAAACACACACTCACGACATTGCCGCAGCTATACACAAGAGCGATTGTGTGGTGAACATGTCTCTCCTACGTGCTCCTTCCTGTTCCTGTTCCCCAAAACCTTAACCTTCAACTCAGAGTTGTCAGCACTTTCCTGCTCCTGACTTTGACTTTACGTCAGAGGAGTCCTTCAAAGCAGTAACAAACTGTGTGGATTGTTAAGCTTCAGTGCTCACAGGAGAACTATAACACTTTGGCCTGTTTTACCAGATTGATTTTTCTCAGGATTTAGGATTTGGAAAAATATATATTTTCCCCAAAGATGCCCAGAAGAAATTCCTGCATGGAAACTCTAGGCTGGCCTTGGCCGGGGCTGCTCGCTAAAGGAAGAATCTTGTTAAACAAAAGGGGACTATACATGAGCGTGCCTGGGGGAGGGAAGTAGGCGGTTAGGCCCCGACTGCCTGTTGAGGGCAGCCCTGATCCTCACGCGTCCACAGCTACCCAGGCCTGATGTATACTTTACTGTTCCCCCATGGGTCACCTGAGAGCAACTGAATCCTCAAATCTCATTCTGCTCTTCAAGTTCAGCATTCATTAAGCACCAACCATGTACCAAGAGCTATACCAGCGTAGGAAGCATGGAGATAGGTAAGATACAGCTTCTGCCCTCAGGATACCTTGTCCCATTTAAGGAACAACCTAGGACAGGGTCTGCTGGGACCAAGTGGGGAGGAGGGAGTGGCCTCACTTCAGCCATCAGCTGCCCAGCCTCTCTCCCATCACTTCAACCCCAACTCCAGGGATGAAAAGACCTGGAGATGGCAGATCTGTTTTCCTCTGAAATAGGAAGACTCATTTCACATTCATCACGGCTAAAGGGGCACCATCCACAGACATCTGTGTGTGACTTTGCCACTCTCTGGCACCCAAGTGGGAAGAAGAAGATAAAGGCAAGTCAGAAGAATCTGTTTTGTTCCCGGCATGTGTTGGTCCAGCTGTCAAGTTGGTGGAGAGCTTAGAAAGGCTGTATGCTACTGGAAGGAAGGGAGATTCTGGGGACTCAGAATCTCTGCCTTCTCTCTAGAAGGGGAGGTAACTCCGCCACCAGAAGCAACATGAGTTGGGCAGCGGAGAACCAAAAAGGCAGACCGATTTCTGGAGGAGGGAGGAAGGGAAGAAGAGAGGCAAGAGTGATGGGCCCCAGGCAAAGGTGGATTTAGCAAAAAGCGAAAGAAACTTAAGTTTCATGACCCCTTATTGACAGGGACACTTCCACGTTGCTGCCCCCAACCATTGGTTTAAAATGTGTAAAATTTAGAAAAATAAGAATTATTATCCACAATCAATTAGGACTAGAGTCTTCTCTCTCTCTCTCTGACATCCCTCAGTCATACTTCCTTTCATGACAGGTGATGTTGGGAGAGGCTGCAGGCATTTTTAGTATCCAGCTAAGGAGAAATTGAGTTGAAGGTACATTTATTTCCGTATGTGATTTCAGTTACTTCCTGGGATAGCTAAATAGTTCCTAGCACCACCCCTGCCTCAGCTGCTGTGTAGGCTTCTAGGAATAGCCCTACTGTCCACTGTGCTGATTTATGACCAAAGATCATACTGCAGTCTGAACATGACCTTTGACACCTGACACTGGAAGTAGGTGAGAAGGGTTGCAGAAACAAGGCTCAAAGTATACAGTATCAGAAGCTAGTTTGTGAAAAATTCTTGCAGCCCTTGTCAACGTAAAAGTCTGGGTTTGATTCTCACTGATGTCTTGTGAAATTTTCTTCTGCCAGGATATTCTCTCTAGTCAGGAACATTCTTATTAATGCAGCATATGCTGTACAATTATAAGCATACCAGACATCTTTTTCCTTGTTGGAATTGACATAATAGAATGTATCAAATTCTTGAGTTTGTAAGCACAAACTTATAGCAATAGTACACAAAATGTTGATCAGCCAAGCTAGAGGAAAGACTGAATTATATTATTTTCTTTTTCATTTCCTTTTTAAAGAAACAGGGTCTTGCTCTGTTGCCCAGGTGGGAGTGCAGTGATATCATCATAGCTCACTGCAGTCTCAAACTCCTGGGCTCAAGCAATCCTCCTACCTCAGCCTCCCAAATTGCTAGGATGACAAGCATGAACCACTGCTTATGGCCTGAATTATCTATTTTTTCCATAGAAAATGATATTACAAAATTCTTGGTGTATGAAGTGGTCACCGAAGGGTATGTTGCTAAAAACACATGGGAAAAGATGATAGAGATGTCAGTGATCAAAATATGACTTTTCTGGATTTTGTGATGTTTAACAAATTCTAATTGATCTGCCTTTAACAAATTACAATTTGATATCATCTATTTTCTCATTATGTTTACTTTTGTACCCAATTTCATAGTTGTAATTTTATATTTTTCTTTTTTTTTTTTTTTTTTGTAGTTTTTGGCTGGGACGAGGTTTGAACCCACACCTCTGGCATATGGGGCTGGAGCCCTACCCCTTTGAGCCATAGGCTCCACCTATATTCTTTTTCTTAAAGGAAGTTCCAAATTGTATAAGCGCCTGACCCCACAAAACTTAGATCTGTGCCTGGGGTTTATCTCGCAGCAGCCAGTCCTGGCCCGCAGAGACCCCTGGGGCCCCATCTACATATAACTTGAGGAACACCTTGCTCCTCTAGAGAGCTGGAGGCTGCATGAGTTAGTGAGCGTGCATTTGCTGGGTTAGACCTGTGGTGGCTTTTCCTGCCAGCAAAGCCCTGCCTGATAGAAGGATGGGTGGCCATAGCACCTGCCACCTCTTGGTGTAGGGTGAGGCCTCCGGCCCCCAGTAGTTCCCCAGGCTGAGTCTCCTGTAGTCTTTAAAAATAGGACCAGCAGGGGCGGCTCCTGTGGCTCAGCGAGTAGGGCGCCGGCCCCATATACCGAAGGTGGCTGGTTCGAGCCCGGCCTCGCCGAACTGCAAAAACAGAAAAACAGCCGGGCGCTGTGGCGGGCGCCTGTAGTCCCAGCTACTCGGGAGGCTGAGGCAAGAGAATCGCTTAAGCCCAAGAGCTGGAGGTTGCGGCACTCTACCCAGGGCGATAAAGTGAGACTCTGTCTCTACAAAAAAAAAAACAAAAAAAAAACAGGACCAGCAGCTGGCTCGGCGCCTGTGGCTCACGGGCTAAGGCGCCAGCCACGTACACCTGAGCTGGCGGGTTCGAATCCAGCCCGGCCGCCAAACAACAATGACGGCTGCAACCAAAAAAAAAAAAAATGGCCAGGTATTGTGGCGGGCGCCTGTAGTCCCAGCCACTTGGGCGGCAAGAGACTCGCTTGAGCCCAGGAATTGGAGGTTGCTGTGAGATGTGATGCCACAGCACTCTATGCAGGGTGACACCTTGAGGCTCTGTCTCAAAAAAAAAAACAAAAACAGGCCCAGCAGAGGTGGTCTGCTGTGGATTGGGACCCTGAAAGTTCCAGAGGGGCTCAAGTTTGCATAATCCAGACTTCTTCCCTACTGTGGCAGACCTTCCCACAGCACCCTCAACAGTCCAAACAAGCCCTACTGTTTCCGGACTAGCCGGAAAGCACAGAGCCAGCCTGTGCGGGCGCCCACGCGGGGCCCTGGAACGCCTCTTGGAGAAAAGATGTGACAGCTAAAACCATCTGCTGCTCTTCTTTCTCACCCTGACCGGTGGGTCTCTCTAGCCTAAAGGGACACATTGCTCCCGGACTCAGGGAGGTTTTTGCACAATTAGCCCAAACTCCCGGTAGAGAGACTCCGCAGAGAGCTGACGAGTGCCAAGCCTCCCCGCGGCAGCTGCGCGATCCAAGCATGAAAGGACGCTGACCCCGTGTGGTCGTGCGCGGGGCTGCAGCCCAGGGAGAGAGGAAGGCTGTCCTTTGGCCTTTAGCCCGTAGCCAGGTGACCCCTTCAGGCCCTCCTTGACAGACCCAGCTGTGTCCCTACTCACAGTACGGGAACCGAGGAAGGGGACCTGCTCACTCGTCCTCCCCTGGCGACATGTCCCATCAGGCACTCTCTACTCTGCTCTGTTATCGGGCTATGACATTGAGAGCCATTTCAGTTTAGATGGGTGGAGTGGTAGGACGTGAACTCAAAGAACGGGATGGATTTTGACAGGCTGACGGGAGGATGTGCCCGTTTCTTGTACATCATCAGGACCCTCAAAAGTACCAAGTACCACGTCCCAAATATAGTGTGCAAGGAACAAACTCATGCACACCTGCATTCCAGGGAACAGCCTGGGCAGGGCAAGCCGGAATGAAAATGTGCAGGAGGGCTGGGGAGTGCAGCTGCTTCTCAGTGGAGGTCTCGGTGAGCTGGAGCACAGGTTGAATGTTCTAGAAGCTGTGTTTCTCAACCCCAACTCCACACAGCTGTCACTGCTGTTATCATAACCAGATCTTCCACTATTGCTTAACAGACAAGGTTGTCCTCTGTGACCATTACTATTCTTCAAGAAGGAGCCTGTGTTCTGCAATCTGGCCTAGGCCAGGGAGTCGGTACAGAGCCAGGCAGCTGTAGCATTTCTGGTGCTATCTGAATCCCTAAGGTATCAGAATCAGGTCCCCTTCTAGACACTTTTTGTTGACACTGTGATTAAGGCTCCATAAAAAGAAGGTGCTGTACTTAGGACAGATGAGGAAAAGAGGCTCAGAAAAGTTAAACAGTTATTCTTCAAGTCACAGCCACTCAGTTTATAAGAAGCCAAGCTTTATACATCCTGGCAAGGCCATTGGCTCCAGAGTCCATGTCCAGCCCACTGCAGCTTCTAGGGGCACACGAGCCTGACTCCGCCACCTCAGTCCACTCTCCTCTTTACAGCACAGCCACTGTCTCACAGCAAATAGGATCCCATCACCCACTGCTCAAAACTTTCAGTGGTTCTTCTGACATCAGGATGAAGACGGAGCACGTGTCTCCGCTTTGCAGGCCTTCCCGGCCTCGGGCCACGTCATGCACCAATCTTCCCTCCTGCAACGTGGAACCTCAGGCAGCTCCCTAACCAACCAGCCTCTCAGACCCGGATCTGCAAACAAATCACCAAAGGATTTTGATAAAACACAGACTCTGATTCACCAAGCGGAGCTCTGGGTTCTGAAGTTTTAACAAGTTCCCTGGAGGTGCCAAGTCTCCAGACCACAGGTGAGTAATGACGTGCTAAACAAACCAAGTTCCCCTCACCTGTGATCTCTGCCAGACCTTCCTTGAACTCAAACTTCTCCTGCTTCTTTCCACCTCCTCCCCTGTCTCCTTGATCTGGCTGATAAATCTGTCTACAGGCTTCAGTTTAGAGGCTGCTGCCTCCCAGAAAGTTTTCCAACCTCTTTGAGACTAATTAGGAAATGCTTATCTATTAGAGTGACATGATACGATGTCTGAGATTTGTTTTAAGTTACGTAAGAAGAAAAGTGGAACAGGAAGTGGGTGAAACAAGAACAGCAGAATATTGAAGATTGTTGAAGCTGGATGATGGATACAAGAGAGCTCATTGTATTACACTCTCAATATTTGTATATGTTTGGAAGTTTCCAAAATAAAAAGGTTAAAAAATGAAGCCTGGGCCAGGCTTGGTGGTTCATGCCTGTAATCCTAGCACTCTGGGAAGCCAAAGTGGGTAGATTGCCTGAGGTCAGGAGTTCAAGAACAGTCTGAACAAGAGTGAGACCCTGTCTCTAATAAAAATAGAAGACCTAGCTGGGCATCATGGCTGATGCCTGCCTTGGGAGGCTGAGGCAGGAGGAGCACCTGAGCCCAACAGTTTCAAGTTGCTTTGAGCTATGACACCCCTGCACTCTACCAAGGGCAACAGAGTGAGACTCTGTCTCAAAAACAAACAAACAAAAACCCCAACAAAAATAAAAAACGAAACTGGGTTAGGTGCTGCCCCATGTACCCGCTTAGGTGACTCCCCTGCCTGCCCCAGCCCACCCCTGCCCTACCACTTACTATACCGCACTATGAGTTGTATAATATTTCAAGTGCTGAGATTGTACTGTGTTTTGTCCTTAGCACAGTGCTTGGCACAGAGTGAATGCTTGACATACTTTTGTTGAATGAGTAAATGAAAATGAGGTTATGTGAGTTGTCAGAAAAGAAACAAATCATTGAAAATATATGTTGAGACAAAACGAGTATTGTTCTGCCTTATGTAAAGCCAGGCTACATCTGCTCTGGGAATCCTCTGTGAAGGTTACTGTGTCCCAAGGAAGATTTGATGGCACTTGAGAGAATCAATTTACTTATTTATCTTTAATTTTGGATTAACATGAGGGTACACATGATTAGATTAAATTGTTTGCATTTGTAAGGTGAAGTCTGAGTTGCAGTGGAGTCCTTGACCCATGTAGTGTGCCAGATACCCCTATATTGTACCTGTCAGGTGGGAACTTACCAAACTCCCTCCCCCCTTCTTGAATTTAATTGTGTTTTTCTCCCGTGTCAGCCTGTAGTTGTTGAGCTAGTTTCAACATAGTACTGAGTACAAGAAATGTTTGGTTTTCCATTCTTGAGATACTTAGTAAAATGTTCTCTAAATCCATTCGGGTGAATACAAAAGATGCAGAGAGAATCAATTTAAATGGTTAAGAGGACGGCACCTGTGGCTCAGTGGGTAGGGCACCAGCCCCATATACCGAGGGTGGCGGGTTCAAACCTGGTCCTGGCCAAACTGCAAAAGAAAAATAACCAGGCATTGTGGCGGGCGCCTGTGGGAGGCTGAGGCAAGAGAATCACCTAAGCTCAGGAGTTGGAGTTTGCTGTGAGCTGTGTGATGCCACGACACGCTACCAAGGGCGATAAAGTGAGACTCTGTCTCTACAAAAAAAAAATAATGGTTAAGAAGAAAGTAAATTTAGAGACTGGACCTCTTCTGTGTATAAGGCACAAGGGTGAATGCGAATGTGATATTCAAAGCTGTTGGAACATAAGTCACAGGGATTCATTCATTCAATCACCAAATATATATATATTTGTTCAGTGTCCAAGCTTCAGGTTTTTCTGCCATGATGGAAAATCACATCTCCAAAGTAGCTACTGGTATGAGCTTCTTTTTTGTGGGGGCGAGGGAGGACAGAGTCTCACTCTGTTGCCCCAAGCTGGAGTGCTGTAGCATCATCATAGCTCATCAAACTCTTGGGCTCCAGCGATCCTCTTGCCTCAGCCTCCCAAGTAGCTGGGACTATAGGCACGTGCCACCATGCCCAGATAATGTTTCTTTTTTTTGTAGAGAAAGTGTTTCATTCTTGCTCAGGCTGGTCTTGAACTTCTGAGCTCAACAGCTCCTCCTGAGTGCTAGGATTGCAAGAGTGAGCCACCAGGCCTGGTCTACTTGTATGAGTGTATATGAATGGAAGCTCAGGTTTCTTGGCTGAATGAAAGCGGCAGAAGTGGGGTTGGAGTGGGGTCGGATGTTGTTTCGTTTTGTCCAGGGATACCCAAAGAGAAAGAAGAAGTAATGGGTAGTGGAAGAGATGGTGAGGCATCTTGGCCCCATCCCACTTGGACTAATGGGGTAAGTTAGTGCTTGAGGCCACAGAGCTGTCTTGCAGGTCCCTGAGTGACAACACAGTGACAGTGTAAAGCTACCCTAGGAGCCTTAGGATTTGAGGACGAGCTGTTCTCTACACCACTGCCCAACACCATCTGCCCAGTCTGCTTTAATACTCTGAGGTCTCATGGCAGCCACCAGCAGCAAGGGACAGGAGGAGAGGAGTATCACCTCGGTGTTCCTGCTTGAATAATGGGGTGCCATTCAACAGCCCAAGCAATACAGAGGGAGGAGCAAGCTTGAAGGAAGCTTGGTACATTCACCTACGGAGACGGGTCCCCAGAGGATCCCCCATAGTGTGTATGTGAGGTAGGCTGGGAAGCCAAAAGAAGAGGTTACCTGGCTCCCCCAGCAGGGACCAAGCTTCCAGACCTTGCCTAACAGGCAGGGCCAGGGGCTAGAGCTTCAAACAGAATCTCAAAAGCACGGTGGCTGTAAGAGTCAGGAGAGCCAGACCAGAAAGGGAATCAGGATACCTCACAGCACATTTGAAATTTCTGAGATTAACAGTAAGAAGGCAGCTCGGCGCCTGTGGCTCAACGGGCTAAGGCGCCAGCCACGTACACCTGAGCCGGCGGGTTCAAATCCAGCCTGGGTCCGCCAAACAACAATGACAGCCGCAACCAAATAATAGCCAGGCGTTGTGGCGGGCGCCTGTGGTCCCAGCTACTTGGGAGGCGGAGGCAAGAGACTCGCTCGAGCCCAGGAATTGGAGGTTGCTGCGAGCTGTGATGCCATAGCACTCTCTCCAGGGTGACAGCTTGAGGCTCTGTCTCAAAAAAAAAAAAAAAAAAAACAATAAAAAGGCAATGGAATTCTTGGATGGCATTTGCCCAAGCCAGAGTGACAAAAAGTACCACTTATGATCCTGTGTTCAGAGGTTGGCTGGCTTCCACTAAGCCATGAAATTGTTGTGGATAGGCCTAGTGCCTTCTTCATTTCTACATTCCAGGTTCCCTAGCACGGTGTCTGACTCAAAGTAGGTGCTGAGTCAATATTTGAAAGATCAATGCTGAAATGAATGCATTTGGAATGGCATGGATTCTTGCTTTGCCTCTCAGCTAGTATGAATAATTGGGTTCTCTTCTACTCCATGTTAGTATTACCATCTTTGTTACTGTGCCTATGAAGTATTTAACAACTCCCTTCTTTTTCCAAACTTCGGGAAAATTGAAGCTTCAGTCTAGCGGGAAATCAGCCGCAGCTCACATCTGCAGCCTCCAGAAGGCCTCATCACTAGTGGGATTTTGTTCCCTTTTTTCTTTCTTGCTAAATGCAGACCTTAGAGAAACAAACCCTCCATGTCTTACTATTAAGAGAAAGTTTAGTCTCATCTAAGACTCTGGCTGGTTGGGGCCTGATTTTAGGTGAGAAAAGGGGACTTCAACACAATCAGCTGAGCAGAGAGAGGCTCCTGTTGTCTGGGTTAGGTGAGGGGAGACCCTGGGGCCAGCAGGGGGAGAGGCCATTAGGTGTAAACTTCACTTCGGACACCTGGTCTTTCTGGGACCTCTCAGGTGTGCACATGACGTTTCTTCCTTATCCTCTCTTCCTGCACCCCCCAAAGATCTCTGGACCCCTTTTGGTCCCCATTCTCTGGACCTCATTGCTTGCTCTTCCAGCTCCCAGCTCCCAGCCATGCTCCTTCCGCTCCACTTCCAGGGCCTCTAACTTTAAATTTATAAGCAGTGACAGGGCGGTGCCCTTTAAACAGTGTTCATGGGCCAGGTGCAGTGACTCAGACCTGTAATCCCAGTACTCTGGGAGGCTAAGGTGGGTGGATTGCTTGAGCTTAGGAGTTCAAGACCAGTCTCAGTAAGAGTGAGACCCTGTCTCTACTAAAAATAGAAAACTAACTGGGTATCACAGCAGGTAACTGTAGTCCCAGCTACTGGGAAGGCTGAGGCAGGAAGACTGCTTAAGCCCAGGAGTTTGAGGTTGAAGTGAGCTATGACACCATGGCACTCTACCCAGGGTGACAAAGTGAGATTCTGTCTCAAAAAAAAAAAAAAAAGAAAGAAAAAGAAAATTCAGGGTGGCGCCTGTGGCTCAAAGGAGAAGGGCACCAGCCCCATATACTGGAGGTAGAGGGTTCAAACCCAGCCCTGGCCAAAAAAAAAAAAGAAAAAGAAAAGAAAGAAAGAAAATTCATTCATTTATTCAATAAACATTTATTGAGCCCCTGATATATATCTGGCCCCATTCTGGATTTTGGGAATACAACAGTTAAGAGAGACAAAATTCCTATCCTCATACAACTTATGTTCCAGGGGGAGGGAATGCCATATCACTGCTAAACAAATGAACATGCCCAGAACTTCTGAGATGGTGTTCACAGAGGGTCCACCCTTAGGGGAAGATTATTTCCTCCAACACTGCTCTTCCTCTCCAGCAACTTTAGCAGGTACAGCCTGATCCACGGGAACTGCTATAACAAGCAGCACCCCAACAATGGCTGGCATCAATGGCGCACATACTCACAACAATCCCGTGGAATAGTGAATAGTGATCACTTTGCAGAGGAGGAAACAGAGGCTAAGAGAGATGTAATAACACAGCCAGGTTCACATAACTGTGCTTTGCAGGGCTGGGATTTGAACCCCAGGCAGTCTAGGGGTAATCACTCATGTACGTAGCCCTCTTGCTATACTTTCTATGGATAGAAAAAAGAAAACTGTCTCAAGAGACAATAGCAATAATGAAGGAAAAGCTTTATGGGGGCCTGAAGGGGTTTAGGTAACCTGATTTCCCCTCCAGCTCAGGAAATCAGGCCATTCATTGGTGTATGTAAACTCAGGTACACACACATGAACACACAGATGCTCCTTGAGCCTTGCATGCGGAACCCATGGCTCATACCATCGCCTTCTCCCCAGCCTTTCTTGATCCTTATTCCTGAAGTTGGACAGGGAAGAGGACTCTCAGACGATTGTGTGGGGAGGGGCACGTCCACAGACAGCTCTCCTTAGTGACATTTGTAAGACTAGTATTACAGTCACTCGAAGCGACTATCATGTCTCTTCTAGGATAATGTAGGATGCTACTTGTACTCATGGAAAGGAACACTGAGCATCTAACTATGTCCCAATCACTGTCTTGGGCCCATCTAAATGTGAATTATGTTATTGTCTTTGTGAAAAATCGGCCTGACTTTAAAAGGTTCAAGAGAGCCTGCCAAGCCCTGACTCCAAACCTATTAGCTATACTACTTGTGCTTAATTTATAAGCACAATTTATATTTACAAATTAAATTGTAATTTCAAGGTCACTGCTGATTGGCAAGTGGAATTACTAAATGGTATTTCACATAAATGAGGTTGAACATCCCACACCTTCTGTAAGGGAGGGAGGAGAGGATCAAGAAGAGGAACATGGGCTGGGTTTTGAAATAGCTCCAGACACCTTCTCCTGCGCCCCTCCACCTTCAGGAAACATCGTGTCCAGGGAACGGGTTTGGAGCTCTGGCCCCTGTCCTCACTAGTTGTCATAATCAAAGTGCTTAAAAGCAATGATTCTGGTCTTTCTCACCTTGTTTCCTCCATGAGAGGGACCTGCTTCCAACTCTCTTTGGATAAATACTCTAAACTTTCTCTTTGTTACACTGGGGGGGGGAGGAGGGAGGGAAGCAACGCTTCCCATCAGAATGGGTAAAATGTGAAAACTGACACTAGCAAGAGGAACAACAGGAATTCTCACGCAGTGCTGCTGGGAGCGTAAGATAGTCCAGCTACTTTGGACAAGTCTGTGGCAGGATCCTCTAAAGGTGAGCACATGTAACCTTACAAGCCGGCAATGCCATGTCTAGGTATGTAAGTGAAGTTTGTGCATGCATGCATCAAAGATGCGGATAAGAAGGTTCACCAGAGCACTTTTTGTAATAACCCAAATGTGCAGCAGCAATAGGATAGATAACAGCACGATACTGTGTTCACAAAATGGACAAAGCTACAGCAAGAATAGGTGGTCTGGGCGGCCCCTGTGGCTCATCGACTAGACCGCCAGCCCCATATACCAGAGGTGGCGGGTTCAAACCTGGCCTCGGGCCGAACTGCAAAACAGAAAAATATCCAGGCATTGTTGCAGGTGCCTGTAGTCTCAGCTACTCGGGAGGCTGAGGCAAGAGGATCGTCTAGCCCAGGAGTTGGAGGTTGCTGTGAGTTGTGTGACGCCACGGCACTCTACCGAGGGCGATAAAGTGAGACTCTGTCTCTACAAAAAAGAAAAGAAAGAAAGAATAGGTGGTCAACAGCTACACACAGTGATGTGGGCAACTTTCCAAACATAATCTTGAGCAAAAAGCCAGACAGGAAAAACACAATTGCGTGAATCTAATTACATAGCCTTTTATACAAAATTCAAAACCAGGCAAAACCCATCTACGTTGCTTTTAATTTAATTTAATTTAATTTTTTTTTCTTTTTTCTTTTTCTTTTTTTTTGAGACAGAGTCTCACTCTGTCACTCTGGGTAGAGTGCCGTGGCATCATAGCTCACAGCAACCTTTTCACTCTTGGGCTCAAGAAGTTCCTCTTGCCTCAGCCTCCTAAGTAGCTGGGATTACAGGTATGTACCACCACACCTGGCTCGTTTTTCCATTTTTTAGTAGAGACAGGGGTCTCATTTTTGCTCAGGCTGGTCTTGAACTCCTGAGCGCAAGCAATCTACCCGCCTGGCCTCCCAGAGTGCTAGGATTATAGGCACAAGCCATGTTGCCCAATCCTATGTTGCTTTTAAAAGCCAGGATAGTTGTTACCTTTGAGAAAGACAAAGATAGGGATTGGGAGGGTGTGGGTGGGGGCTCCTGGAATGCTTGGTAATGTTATATTTCTTGACCCGGATGGTTGTTACATGGGTGTGCTCACTTTGTGATTATTTGTTTATGTGTAAGCTTATAATTTTCAAACTTTTCTGCATTACATTTCACTTTGATAATTTTTTTAAACAATTAGGTTACACTTAAAAAAAAAGGCAAGTGATGTAGATACAACTTAAACAGTCAGATATGGTGGCAGGCCCAGGGGTGACAGCAGGTGAATTCTGCCTCCCAGATCCCCAGTCTCTCACTATTTACCATGGCGACCTGGGAGAAAGGCCAGGATGGATAGATCAACTGTTTAGAACCTTCCAGGTCACATCTCCCAACTCAAGGCCTTTAAACAAGATTTCTGGGGGTATCTATTCCATGCCCTGACTCACCCCAAAAAGCAACTTTCACCCCTCAGCTAATGTCAGTTTTAGCCATCGACTAAGTTTAGATACCTTGTGTAGCCGCCATTCTTCTACAAAGAAAGGCCAGCACAGATAACCGAACAGAAAAGACAAAAGATGCAAGCAAGCGCCTCACAAAAGAGGACATCCAACTGGCCACGATGCATAGAGGAAAGGTGCTCGGCGTCATTAGTCATCGGGGGAGTGAAAATGAAGCCACAGCAAGATACCATGAGACTTCCAGGCTAGCTAAAATGAAAAGGATTGACAATACCAGCCAAGTGATGGGATGCGGAGCAACTCTAAATCTTACTGGTTGCTGCAGGGACTGTAAATTGGCCAATTACTTGGGAAAACCACTTGGCAGTGTCTACTATAGCTAAACATACCCAGCAGCTCTGCTCTTGGGAATATTCCCTACAGAAATGAGTGCTCTGTCTACCAAACACATATTAAAACATATAGACAACAATGTCCATAGCAGTTTTATCCCTAGTAGCCAAAAACCGGATTCAACCAAATGTCCATCACAGGAGAGTGGAATATGTTGAGGCATATTCATACAACTCCACACTATTCAGCAATACAAAAAAGAAAAAAGGTGGCAGCCCACGTTATCATGAATGAATTTTCCACAGTGCTGAGTAAAGTGAGGCCCAGACCCAAGAGCCCACACAGCGGATCCCATTTATATGAAGTTATAAAACAGGCAGCACTGATCTATGGTGAAAGAAGTCAGGATAGCCGCTCCTTTGTGAGTCTGTGAAGTATTTACTGGGAGGAGGTGCTGAAAATATTCTGTAACTTGATGTGGGTGGTAGTTACACATACATATACGTATGTGTATATTTGTAAGAGCCCATCTGCTTGTGCATGTAAGGTGGTGCACTTATGAAGGTATGCAAGTTAGACTTCAATACAAATTTAAATTTGAGAGAAGGAAGAAAACAAAGGAAGATTGGCAAGACTCTGCCCTCTCAAATGCAAAATGGCCAAGCTATTCTGGAAAACAGGCATTTTATTAAAAAGTTAAAGGTTCACTTACTCGGTGACTCGACCATCCACCCCTAGAAATTTATCCTAGAAAAAAGGAAAATGTATCTGACACTAAAACCTGTGTATAAATATTTACACCAGCATTGTTCATACTTGCCCCAAACTGGAAACAAGTCAAATGTCTTTCAAACAACTGTTCCACCTGTGCGCTGGAATACTACCCAGCACTGCAGCAGAGGGGACCACTGATTCGGGCAACGACGTGGGTGAATCTCGAATGGGTTATGCTGAGTGAAAACGCAATCTCTGTGATTTCATGTTTATGACATTCTGGAAAAGACAAGATAGGAACAGTAAAAAAGATCAATGGTTGCCAGAGTTAGGGATGGAGGGGGGAAGGTCTAGACGTGAAGGGGTAGCATGAGAGAAATCTTTGGGGTGTTGGAATTATCCTGTATCTTGCCTGAGGTGGTGGTTCCAGAATTTATATGTATGTAAAATGTGTACACTATACACCAAAAGGTCAGTTTTACTATATGGAAATAAAAATATTTTTAATAAAAACAAACAGAAGCGGGGGCTCCCGTAGCTCAGTGGTTAGGGCACCAACCACATGCTCTGGGGCTGCTAAACAAAAAAATCGCCGAGTGTTGTGGCAGGCACCTGTAGTACCAGGTACTAGGGAGGCTGAGGCAAGAGAATCACTTGAGCCCAAGAGTTTGAGATTGCTGTGAGCTATGACACCACAGCACTCTACCGAGGGTAACAAAATGAGATTTGTCCCATTAAAACAAACAAACACACATACAGAAATCTCTACCCACAACCCAAAATGAAACTGCCCCCTCCTCATGGGCTCCAGGCCTCACTCACTTCTCTCAGCTCACACAGGATGGGCAGATGGTAGAGGCCTCCAAGGACTAGGACAGGGCCCGGCTCCAAGCAGACATTCATTAAGCTCATGAGCTGGAGCTTTCTCCACTCCCTGGGGGAGAAGGTGCTCTCTGAGGTCACAGTCTGTGCAGAGTCCCTTTAGGGGGACAGGGGAGAACTTATCACCCACTATATGCACCTCACCATAACCCATGGCTCCTCCCAGCTGGTGGGCCCAGGGCGTGGGTGGAAACTCATCCATGTGGAGGGGATTCTGCAATAGGGCCATGAGGGTCAGGAAGCCATGGACATACAGAGTGCCCAACACTTTCCTACAAGGTCGTGTCCCCTTGCACTTCCACCCATGCGCACCTGCTACTTGCTGTCTTAGAACGCCTTCGTCCCAACCCAAGGCTTTGCCCCTTCCCTCCTGGAGTGTTCAGATCCTGCTGGAATATCACCCCCTCTCCCACAATGAAGGCAGACCTGTTTGTTACCTCAGCTTCTAGCACTTAGTGCATTCAAGTCCTGTAGATCCTTTCTCCTAAATACCCACAACTGATATCCTTTCTATCTGCACCGTCCCTGCCTGGTTCAGACCCTCAGACCTTCAGCCTCTCTTGCCTGGACCTTTGCCAGGCTGAGGTTGCCTTCCAGATCACACCCTGCTGTGACTCCATACACGTCAATTCTGCTTCCTCCCCAAACCTCCCCTGGGTCTCCTAACCTGGGCAGGCAATCCTGCCAAACTGCTGCTGGCCATCTGCTCTTCCATTCCTCCCTGCCTCTGCTCAAACTCATCCTCTGCCTGGAGTGCCCTTCCCACCCTGTCTACCTAGTAAACCCCTAATTTTCTTTTTCTTTCTTTCTTTCTTTTTTTTTTTTTTGTAGAGACAGAGTCTCACTTTGTTGCCCTCGGTCGAGTGCTGTGGCATCACAGCTCATAGCAACCTCCAACTCCTGGGCTTAGGCGATTCTCTTGCCTCAGCCTCCCGAGTAGCCGGAACTACAGGCGCCTGCCACAATGCCCGGCTATTTTTCTGTTTTGCAGTTCGACCGAGGCCGGGTTTGAACCTGCCACCTTCAGTATATGGGGCCGGCACCCTCCTCCCTGAGCGACAGGTGCCGCCCACCCCTAATTTTCTTTAAGAACCTATTCCCGGCCCCCTCCTCTGTGAAGCCTTCCCTGACCAGAACACCTCCCTTCCGTTTCGCTAGGAACATTCATTTATTCAACAAGTAGTTATAGGGACTGGGACAGTGCATAGGACGGATAAGGACCTGCCCTTGGAGAGCAGATAATCATCACATAAACCCACACTGGCTAGGCAGAGGCTCACACCTGTAATCCTAGTTCTCTGGGAGTCCAAGGCAGGTAGACTGCCTGAGGTCAGGAGTTCGAGAACAGCCTGAACAAGAAAGAGAGCCTGTCTCTACTAAAAATAGAAAAACTAGCTGGGCATTGTGGTGGGCACCTATAGTCCCAGCTACTTTGGAGGCTGAGGCAAGAGGATTGCTCCAGCCCAGGAGTCTGAGGTTGGAGTGAGCTCTGATGCCAGGGCACTCTACCCAGGGCGACAGGGTAGACTCTGTCTCAAAAAAAAAAAAAGGCCATGGAGGCCCGGCTAAGGGGATGGCACTTAACACCAAGACCTAAAGGAGGTCCTCTCCTTCAGTGTTCCTGAGCACTGTGCTCTGTGGGCTGTCCCAGGCGGGCTTGCCAGACTCAACAGCAAAAGCATTGCATGGCGGGCGGCGCCTGTGGCTCAGCGAGTAGGGTGCCAGCCCCATATGCCGAAGGTAGCAGGTTCAAGCCCAGCCTCAGCCAAACTGCAAAACAGAAAAATATCTGGGCATTGTGGTGGGCGCCTGTAGTCCCAGCTACTTGGGAGGCTGAGGCAAGAGAATCGCTTAAGCCCAGGAGTTGGAGGTTGCTGTGAGCTGTGTGAAGCCAAGACACTCTACCCAGGGCGATAAAGTGAGACTCTGTCTCTACAAAAAAAAAAAGCATTGCATGGGGTATACACTTACAATAAAAAAGTGTTCTTTGTTTATCTGAAATTCAAATTTAACTGGGTGTCCTGTGTTGCTTCAGGCAACCTGGCTTCTAGGATCTCAGTGCTGAGTTCAGAGAACACGCAGCCTCAGGCCCTGCACCGTGGATGAGTGGGTGGCTTCAACACACTGAAAGAATAAGCCTTTCCACAGAGTAATGAGACACCTGTTACACTGCTCTACATTTGGTGTTTGGGGCCCGGCCCCCTGCTGTGAGGTAAGCCCCTCCCCCATAGGGACAGTCTCAAAGATGCCCAGCTTTGTGCCCAGGCCTGGCTAGAGGCAGCCCAACTGCCTCCTACAGGCTGCCCTACCACCTAAGTAATAATAAAATAAGAAAAAACATTTTTAAATGTAGCAAACATATGTAATGACATGGAAAACCAACATTTTCTCTATCTTATGTACATAAATAAAAGCATCTTTGGAAAACTTTGCTATATTTATAGCCTGCAGTGTATAATCTAAGAAAAAACGGCTTCCCTCTAGTTCCTCGGTTGCCCCCTACCAACCAGATGGGCTCTCCTAAACCCTTCCTCTATTGAAATAGTGGAGTTGGCACAGATAGCGGACCAGTGGGTGTCTGTTACATAAGCGAGTGGATGAAAAGATTGTATTGTGATTCTGGGTCTGCGTGGCTATCTCCCCACTGGACTGGTCTCCTCCACAGGCCAGCGTGGTGACCTGTATTGTCCGCAGGCCCAGCACGTGGCAGCAGCTTAGGAAAGGCAGGTTGAAAGTCTCATCAAGAGCCACGGTTCATACCTGACATTAAAGTTTCCACCTCAGTGTGTGTCCCACAAGGAAAGGCCACTTCTAAAGCAGACCTCATATTACCTTCTGGAGGTCCAGGGTTCCCTCAAGGTGGGCCCTAAGCTACAGGCTGACAAGCAGCAGCCCAGAAAGGGCGTGGTCTAACTGCCCAGCAGCCCACAAAGGGCGTGGTCTAACTGCCCGGCAGCCCTGTGAATAAGGCCAGTCTTCACTCACAGTTCATAAAAGGGCCACTGTCCCAGGGCAGCCTGAGCCCCTGTTGGTTTCAACTCAGATGGAGAATGTTGTTGCTTGAGCCTCCTTTGAGCTTTAAAAAGTACAAGGGAAGGCACTGTATGAAATGTTTTACTTTTGACTGTTTTTTTCATTGCTACAAACTGTCACATGTTGAAAACCTTGCATTTACTTGTGAATTGCCAGTCTGTATTTGTGTTTAGAGGAAGGTAAAGACTGAAGGGTCAAAATTACTTTCATTTTCCTTGTAAGTTTCTTCAGTACTTAGCGTTTCACTGAGCATTTTACATTAATTTCTGGGTCATTATGTCATTCTCCAGTATATTTTATAACCTACATTACTGAAAGCTGCCTTCCTCCACATTATGTGCCAGAGTCAGGTGGGACAGGACAGTCACACAGCACCCACCAGAAGTAAGACAGTGGCTGATGTATCTGCAGAACATGATCCTGGCTGAGCATACCCATTTAGCTATGAGAACAAGCATGGAAACATTGTATACAGTAGTGTCAAAGACTAATTCAAAGACACAAAGTCTTTACTCTTTACTTGTATACAAGGAAAATCAATAAGAGATTTGCTTCATATATCAGAGGCAAAATTAGGAGTAAATTACAAAAAAAGAGGAAAAAAGGAGAAAATGAAAAACTGTAGAGGAGTTTAAAATCATGAGCATTGCCTTTTCTTGGTAAGCAGCTTCTTAGCAGGCAGCTAGCTAAGAAGGCCATTAGGGTGTTCTGCCCTCGACAGCTGGATGGGTCATCAAAGAGGATAATTCCAGTTGCTTATGGAGTCTCTAGAAGCCCATGGAGTGTAGCAGTGCTGTATATGTGACAAGCTGCCTCTTGGTTATGTCTGTCTGGGTCCTGGGAGAACATCTTCATCTCTGTTGTGTGGGTCTACCTGTGTGACCTTCAAAAATATAGCAAACAAATGCAAACAGCCTAAATGTCTAACAAAAGGAACTGGCTAAATCAATTTCATTATATCATGAAAACATAAGATCTTTTTAAGATATAGTAATTTAAGAAAATGTTATAGTAAAAGAATATGTAATAATGTGGGAGGTTATTCATGATACATCATTAAGTTATGATTTGTAGAGGACACAAACATTCAGTGCATAACATTAAATATGTAATAGCCAGGGGTCTGCAGAGGAACAGAACCAACAGGACCTATGTATCCACCTATCTATCTATCTATCATCTATTTATTTGCATGTATAGATTCATTATGCAAATATGGAGGCTGCGAAGTCCTACAATCTGCCATCTGCAAACTGAAGACGTAGGAAGGCTGGTGGTGGTTTAGTTCAATGACCTGACAGCCATAGAGCTCAGGGTATACATTCCAGTCTGGTTCACAGGCCTAAGAACCAGGAACACCAGAGCAGGAGAAGATCAATGTCTCAGCTAAAGCAGCGAGAAAGACAGCAAACATAACCTTCCTCAACATTTTTGTTCTATTCACACCCTTCCATTCCTATGTGCTTTATAGGCATGAGGCCCATCCCTATATGCTTTATTCCTCCTACCAATTCAAAGGCTAATCTCTTCTAGAAACACCCTCACAGGATCTGGCGCCTGTTGCTCAGTGATTAGGGCGTTGGCCACATGCTCCAGGGCTGGTGGGTTAGATCGCTGCCCAAAAAGAAGAAGAACAACAAAATAGCTGGGCATTGTGGCAGGCACCTGTAGTCCCCGCTACTCAGGAGGCTGAGGCAAGAGAGTTGCTTGAGCCCTGGCTTGGCACCCGTAGCACAGTGGTTACGGCACCAGCCACATACACCAAGGGTGGTGGGTTCAAACCCAGCCAGGGCCAGCTAAGCAACAATGTCAACTGCAACAGAAAAAAATAGCTGGGCATTGTGGTAGGCGCCTATAGTCCCAGCTACTTGGGAGGCTGAGACAAGAGAATTGCTTAAGCCCAAGAGTTTGAGGTTGCTGTGAGCTGTGATGCCACAGCACTCTACTGAGGGTGACATAGTGATACTCTGTCTCAAAAAAAAAAAATCACTTGAGCCCAAGAGTCTGAAGTTGCTGTGAGCTATGATGCCACAGCACTCTACTCAGAGTGACAAAGTGAGACTCTGTCTCCATAAAAAGACAAAAAATAACCAGCAGAAACACAAAGACATACCCAGTAACATTTAACCAGATTTCTGGGAATCCTATGGCCTAGACAAGTTGAAAATTAAAATTAACCATTGTTGTAATTCAGGGAGAGAAAATGGAGCCTGAGCAGGAACAGTGGTGGTAGAGGGAAGGAGCTGGATCAAGGAATTCTTAGGAGCCCTGCTAGCAGAACTTGATGCTCATCAGAGGAGGAAGTGAGGGAAAAAACTGGTGTTTCTGGTTGGGTGAGTGGTGGTCACATGACTTAAGAACCAGCATAAGAGAAGCAATAGGTTTGTGGGTGTCTTAGCCCCTGTTTTTCTGTTTTCCCCTTTTCTTATATATTGCCCTGGAGAAAATATCAGCCTGGCATTACCATTTCTGCCAGGGCTTTGCTAACCTCTCTGAAAATCCTTGCACATTCCCTTCACAGGTTCCTGCACGTCCTTTCCTGAGAGGCCTCCCTTGCCAACGAAAGGTCATGTCTCCCCATCTCTCCCACAAGATCTCCCAGGGGTACACCAGGCATGACAGTGAGGTATCGGCTCCTTGCTCCCTGGGCTTATAATCCCACTGTGTCAGGCAACTTGTTCTCCTCTGTTCTGGGCCACCTCCCTGTTCCACAAACATCTACCTTCTAGGGGACAGAGTCACAAACTGCAGGAATAAGGACCAGATTTCAAGCCATAGATACCTTTTTATTTTTCCTACCTCTCTAAATAAATGCCTTTGAAGGAGGGGCAGGTTCTCTGATTTGTCATGGTCCCTCAACACTTCAGGTTGCCTCTCCCTCGGCCTGCTTTGCTCATTTCCCTTTGTGCCTGGCAGCGACAGGCTTCTAATGTTTAAGCCCCACTGGAAGGGAAGATGTAGCGTGTCTGGTCCATTAAGGGACAACATCTTGGCCAACAGGGCTTCCTTCCCTATCACATGGTTTTCATCTTCACTCACTGCAAGATGGGAGTTTGGAGAGAAATGAGTGGTTTCTTTTTTTTTTTTGTAGAGACAGAGTCTCACTTTGTCTCGGTAAAGTGCCGTGGTGTCACACAGCTCACAGCAACCTCCACCTTCGGGCTTCGGCAATTCTCTTGCCTCAGCCTTCCGAGTAGCTGGGACTACAGGCACCTGCCACAACGCCCGGCTATTTTTTTGTTACAGTTTGGCCGCGGCTGGGTTTGAACTCCACACCCTCGGTATATGGGGCTGGTGCCCTACCCACTGAGCCACAGGTGCTGCCCGAAATGAGTGGTTTCTTATAGAAGGTTTCCTGAAAGACTCATCTATCTACCCCTGAAAATAAAGCAATTATTCATATATTAGCCTGAACCATTCGAAATCGCAAATGTTCAATTGATTTTGCCCTACAGGGCTATTCAACCTGTGGCCTGCAAACCACATGTAGATTATTTGATGCCTGTTTTGCTTATCTATGGTGTCAGATATTGCGAAAATTATGCGTGACATTTCTCTTGCTCATCAGCTTTTGTTAGTATTTGTGTATTTAATACGTGCCCCAAGACAACATCTCTTCCAATGTGTAGTAGGGAAAAAAAGGAAAAGAAGAAAGGTTGGCCACCCCTGCAAGAAAGATTGCAATGTCACATGATTCAGCCTATTAATGTGGTCCTTGCTTAGCCGCTAGGAGGAGGGTAGTTGTTAGCCTTGGTTGCAAATTAAAATCAACTGGGAGCTTTTAAAAAATACCCTTACTAGGACTCTACCCCCATGATAGTTAAATTCAAATATTTGAGGATGGGGCAGGTATTGAGATATTTAAAAAGCTCCTGTGCATGGCTGGGCACCAGGGCTCACATCTGTAACTCTAGCACTCTGGGAGGATGAGGAGGGTGGATTGCTTGAGCTTAGGAGTTCAAGAACAGCCTGAGCAAGAGCGAGGTCTCTACTAAAAATAGAGGGAAAAACTCCCCAACCAGCCAGATGTCCACTGCATGACTATAGTCGCAGCTACTTGGGAGGCTGAGTCAAGAGGATCTCTTGAACCCAAGAGTTTGAGGTTGCTGTGAGCTGTGATGACACCATAGCACCAGGGCAACAGAGTGAGACTCTGTCTCAAATAAATAAATAAATAAATCCTGTGCAGCCAGATTGAGAGTTACAGCTCTAGCACATCCCTGAGGCAGCTATAAGAGAGGCTTAGAGAGCCTTTTGCTGAATTCCTTACCACCCATGTATGGTACAGGCTTCCTGGGTACAGTCTCAAAGAAGTTTGGGGAACTGAAAACTTTGACACGGCCACAATTACTTCATGAAGTATTTAATGCAATTACTTCATGTATTAAATGAGTTAACAAGACTTAAAGAGCTTCCCTCACACCAAAAAAAAAAAAAAAAAAATAGAAAGAAAAAGAAAAGGAAGTACATATCCGTGTATATGTGGTATCATGCTAGGCACAGAACGATTTATTGCCTGGTGGGAATTAACAACCTGAAATTTGCAATATTATCTCTGCCCAACCCATTGAGAAAGCCACAACAAACTGGAATACATCAAAGGCCTGGCCCTGGACATTTACTGGAGTATATACCACAACGAGGTACACATTATGGAGTGGCTAAATAAATTACAGTAGCCATCCATGGCAGTTAAGTGAAACATAGTTTTCAGAGCCATAAGTGTGCATTTCTTACTAACTCTAGATGTCCCATTCTTGTATTTTTCTTTTTGCTTTTAATGTGAAGATTTCAAAAACTAAATATATTTAACTAAATTATAATATTTAATTTAATATAATTATAATATATAAATATTATATTTTGTAAAACTAAATATAAAATAAATATATTTTCAGAATAAAAGATAATGTAGCCCATATTACTTTATAGGGTGATAAAACTGTTCCAAAATTAGATTATGAGAATGGTTGCTCATCTCTGTAAATATACTAAAAGGTATTGAACCGCATGCTTTTTAACAAGCAAGTTTTATAGTATCTAAGTTATATCTCAATAAAACTGCTCTTCTCAAAAATATTACCAGAGTGAGGCTGGGCACAGTGGCTCACAGCTATAATCCTAGCACTCTGGGAGGCCAAGGCGGGTGAATTGCCTGAGCTCACTGATTAGAGACCAGCCTATGCCAGTGCTCAGACCCAGAGCGTTGGAGTATCGCTTGGGCCCAAGAGTCTGAGTTTGCTGCGAGCTATTACGCCACAGCACTCTACTGAAGGCAACAAAATGAGACTCTGTCTCAAAAAAATAAATAAATTACCAGAGTGAAACAAGAACTGATGTTTAGCACTTTCGGAATACACAGTCTGAATGTGTCAGCAGAGAAGCTGGGTGTGTATGGGGTTTATGATGCTGTCCCTGGGACATGAGTGGTTTGCTCAGATAGCATTGATGGAGGTGTCACAGGAAGGGTTAAGTGGGCGGTCCATTGCTATAAGCAAGGAGAGGGCTGAGAGTAACTCCACAGAGCTGGGGGCAAAGACAAAGAAAGGAGTTGCCCTGTTGGGAAAGAAACGCAGAAGCAGCTGTCCACGGAGAGCAAGACTGCCTGGCAGGCAGCCATGGCAGTGGGACCTAAGGGATACTTGTGCTCCTTTACTTACTAACCTTCCCTGCCACCCTTTCCCCGGGCTCCCAGTGTCTTGGAACAGTGTGAGCTTTCCTAGGGCTCCTCTCAACTTAGAGAACTTAGAATCGACTTAATTAGTTTCAGGGGGATCCATCATTGTGGTGTACACTCATTACCTGAGTTAAAAGAAACTCTGTGTGTTTGCCTTCGGGTGTGCAGGCACCTTGAGAGAACACTCCCCTTATACCTTGGGATTGCTGGACTGTTACTGGAGTCCTCGGGCTTGACAAGTTGGCAGAGACTGGGAAGTTTCTCAAACAATTAAGGAATATGCTTACAATGATGAAGGGGCCAAGAAATGAGCCTGTACTCCTCAAACTCCTCTTTTAAGTTCTGCATGTCTACCATGGGCCATGCAGAGTTGGCACAGCAGAAGACACAGATGTCAATATGACTCTGTCCTTGGTGTCAAAGGCTTTATAATCCAGGGGAATGGGATCAGGCAGATCTCCAAAGACTTTGATACAAACCAAACCACAGGAGAGGCACAAATGAAGTGTTAGGATTCCAGAAGCTGAGGAAAGCATATACTGTTGGAAATGCCATGAAAGTCTTCATGCACAAGTGCCATTGAAAAATATAACATTTTAACAGGTAAGGGTGAAGTAAGAGTCCCAGAGGAAGAATCATTGTAATCACACCAGTGCGGGCAGGAAAAGGAGAGCAAGTGAGTCCTTTAGGGTGGAGGATGACAAAATCAGCAGAAACTGGGCCTGGAAAGGTGGACAGGGACTGCAATTGCCACGAGAAGCTCCCACCAAATTCTGCAGGCTGTGAACAAGCCTCTCGTGGGGCTAATAACCAAGTCTCCTCTGCTAAGGATATCCACCACCTTCGGCTGGAGGGAACAGCCAAATTCCTGCTGTGCTTTCAGCTCAGTGAGCTTCAACACACCAGTGTGGAGGAGGTACTTTGCATGAGGCATAGTCTTCTGTCTTTAAGAGTCTTGCAGTTTGGGGATAGGGAAGAAAGAGGCAAAGAAATTAGATGAAGATACCTAGAATCACAATATAGCACATGAGTGGTGAAAGGAACATCTGCCAGAGTCTCAACGAAATCTTAGACCTGCCTCCTGTCAGCTTTTCTAAGATGGAGACCAGGCTTTCTTCATCTCTGCATGACCTGGGTCTCACTCAGTGCCCAGCACCTGGTAGACATTCAATGAAAGAACAAATTCTCCTGTCATGCATTGTCTGTTGAGGATGTCTGTTGTAAGTTCACACAGCACTACCTAACTTTGATTCACATTGTTCCTCTCTTCTCTTACCCACATTTTCCCCACCTCAGTACTATTTTACAGAACTCTGATTCTTTCAGTGATTACAGAGTCTGTGCTGCATAATTTAAGTGTCCCTATTCCTTGCAGCTGCTTCCTGTGTGCTAGTCATATAAGCTCCCTTCTTAAATGATTGCAAGTCTCACAATACTTAGAATATATTGGCTGCTGATTAGTTGGGAAAAAACCCATTACAGGAATAGGAAGCAGAAATTGATGTTATGGAGTGTCAGGCAGGGTTGGTGCAGTGTATACACTGACAAAGAGTCTGGGTAATGTGGCCTGAAGGGAAAACTGGAGAACAAAACAATTTTCCTGTCTAAATGCCGTTAACACAGTTGCCCCAAACCTGTGGCTCACCTTCTCTGAGGACAAAAGAGGAAGCGTATCTGTCTTGTGGCACATAGGGTGATATGAAATTATACACTGGACTGGGTGGCTTAGAGAGTCCAGGAAATCCCTTCCCTACCCTGAAAGTCCTTAAAGACAAAAGGAATCATCTGTCCAGGAAGCTAAGGCTGCAGGATAAGCTGGCTTTCTTCTGAGCAGTGACGGTTGCAGTGTTCACCCTTGCTGTCCTTGTCAAAGTCACAGGCAAGAAAGGAGAATCCTTTTGGGCAAAATGTCTTAGAGGAACTGTTGATTTACCCTTTTGCTTTACGATCTCCTGATGTAGTGAACAAGGTTCAGGGAGATTAGCTGACTGCAGGCAGACCGATGTTCCTGTGTAGAGAAATAAGATATATTTTCATTATCATCCAGCTCATTTTCCCAAGAATTATGTATTCCCTAGTCAGAAAATGACCCTCAAACCTTTTCAACTACATTCAGTAAATAGCTGATCAACACTTTCTGCATTTAGCTATATGCTCTTTGCAGTGATTACTGCTTTCTGCAGTAATCAATCCTGCCTCCCTAACTACATTATCAAAGGTATCAAGTCAGACTATTTCTCTAGGATCCTCTGATAGTAAGTGCTCAATAAACACACGCATGAATAACAACCTTATACAATAATTTTCAAGTACCTCCCCAGATAATTCACAACAACCTGGGCAGTAGGCATTAACTCCTATTTTCCAGAGAAGGAAGCCAATGATCAAAGATGGTAAATGGCACATTCAGGATCATACAGCCGGTAAAAAAGAGTTTTTTTCACTATAATTTGCTGCTTAAGTGAACTGCTTGAGAAAAGTGTCAGCTTGAACGGTGCCTGTGGCTCAAGGATTAGGGCGCAGAAGGGTGGCGGGTTCAAGCCCGGCCCAGGCCAAAACTGCAAAAAAAAAAAGTGTCAGCTCAATCTCTTCCCCATTACGTATCTTATCCCATGATGCATTATATTTCAGAGGCAGGCACATTAAGCCCAAGCTTAGTATATTGTGAATGAGTGAATGGATATAGTAGATGCTCTGTGTATAGTCGGCTGAAAACGAACAACAGAAGAAAAGGGAAAACTGTTCATTCAATTCATTCATCTAGAGCCTACTTGGAGCACTGACTGGAGCCTGGCACTGGAGACCCCGAGGTGAATGACCTGCCCTTATGGGGCTTACGATCCAAGGCAAGAGGAGAATATAAAACAATTATTACAGTGAAAGAATCACAATTTTGTTAAATGCTACTAAAAGCTCTGTTCTGGTCCGAAGGAGAACCATTTGCACTCGGTGTAGGAAGCCTGGCCTCTTTTGGGCGTAGGAGCATAGAAGTCAAGGCAAATTAAAAGGAAAAAAGGAGCAGGGAAAATCATTCTCACAAACAAAAGTTGACCTAGGGGACCGCAACGCTCCAGTCTCGCTGTCTGCTTACCTACCTACCTACCTACCTACCTAAAAAAAGCATGAAGAAAAAAGGAAAGGCAAGAGAGAAGTGAGAGCTCAGTTTATGTAAGCCGGGCGACCGGGCAGCGAGTAGAAACGAGCCGGAGACGATGGAGTTAACCGGGACGGGCCCGGGACCGAAAGAGTTAGAAGGGCCGTCCAGAGTGCGTGCGGTAGGGCCCGCCTACTGGAGGGCGGGGCGGGGCCTCGCCGAGTGAGGCGTTGGATTGGTCACAGGGAAGGCGTTACGCTAGGACTGTACCAACAGTTAGGGGCCGCGGAGGCGGGGGGTGGGTGTGGGACTACCGGCTCAGCGCGGGGAGAGGTGGTCAGGGAATGGCCGGGCCGGGGGTGGGCGGGAACCGCAGTGGCGGCAGCGACCGGGGGCGGTGAGCGCCGAGTGGGGCTGCCCCTCCCCGGAGGCGGCGGGGGCGGCCGGGGCCGCGCCGCACCGCATCGTGCGGGCGGCCATGGAGCGAGCCTAGAGCCCGACAGGTGAGCGGCTTGGGGGCGGGGGAAGGCGCGCGACCCCCGCCCTCGACGCGGCGGGCGGGAAAATGCGGACCGGCACGCGGGCGGGGCGCGGTGCGTGGCGAGCGCCGGGCTGAGGCCGCCCGGGGGCGGGGCGCTTCCCCGAGGGGCTGGGCACTGGTGCCCCAAGCTGTCCGCGAGCGGCCGCGGGCGGCTCCCGGGAGAGGGCCCTCGGCTGCTTCGGAGACTGGCTCGGGCCGCGGGTCCCTGCGTGCGGTCGCGGCTGACGGGACGCAGCCTTCCCGGCCCACCTGAGGCACGGGCCTTACCTGGGGCTGCCCTTCTAGTGATCACCTTTCGCCCCGGTGCGCGGTCCCCACGGGCGATTGGCCCCGGAGCCACCCCATGTTCCACCAAACGCCGGTTGCAAAGGCCCGGGGAAGAGCGCGCGCTGAAGGGGCCCTGCCGCACCCGCCTCGTGGCCAAGAAGCGCGAGTGACCTGCAGGCCGGAAGCGGGCGGCGGTGGCAACCGTGTCCAGGAGCCCGCGGTCTCTTCGGGGTCGTGCGCCGGGTGCTCGCCGTGGGGTACAACTTAAGGAAATGATATGGTAGTCCAAAGTGGGTTGCGCTTGAGATTTCATTTCCGGGTGTGATGGCCCCTCGATTAAGAGCTAACTGAAACCTTGCCATTAATGATGAATGGGAGCAGTTGTCAAGCTGCATCCTCTGTTGTGGGGGTCTGATGAGAAATTTATTCTAATCAGGCTTCTGTGACCTGCTAGTCCTACAGATAGAAAGAGAAAGGGTAGAAGGATGGATGGAGAGGACAGGGCATGGAATTATTAGCCCTTTTAAAGGCTGTAGCACTACTGGGATGGGTAAGCAGTATATCATTTGGGAAAATGAGAGCTACTTGATGCTGAGAGTTGGGTCTAGAGCCACATAGTCAGTATCACCCTCACCCAGCCAATTTCCCTCTGAAGGTTTGATTTCTCACCTTGAAAGGGAAGTAGTAATGTGGGGTCGGTTAGCTTTTAGGTTATTGGACTTTGTAAATCTGTACTCTATTAAAGTTAAGATTGCCATTTATTAATCATGCCTATCTTCCTTGTGTTGTAAATTCTTGCATCAATTTCACCGAGGTTGGTTTCTGAAAATTGAGTTAGAGAGGTCAGTTTGCTTATGTATGACAACCATTCCTTGAATATGTGCAGGACTTTTGAGCTAAGTTTCGAGCATTTTCACATATATGATTTATTGTTAGGACATGTCTCTTTAAGAAACTGAGGTTCAGATGTTAAAGTTGTGAAATTACTTGCTCAGACTCGTAGCTAATCTAAGGTAGATTAAATTAATAACTTTTCTAAAGTTTGTGAAGATGTACTCTAGCCCCTAGAACTACACAATGAAATCAGGCAACAGAGAGCCTTTCACATTTGAAATTGCTTATCAAAGGAGATGAAAGGGCACTCAAAAATAATTCAGACTAAAAAAAGGAATAGCCAGGCGTTGTGGCTGGCACCTGTAGTCCCAGCTACTTAGGAGGCTGAGACAGGAGAATCGCCTAAGTCCCGGAAGTTGGAGATTGCTGTGAGCTGTGTGATGCCATGGCACTCTACCGAGTGCGATAAAGTGAGATTCTATCATTCTATCTCTACAAAATAATAGTAATAATAATTCAGACTCTCAGTCTTGCGATAAAGTGCAGTGATAAATATGGAAGGAAATAAAAGACAAATCTTGGGGTTTACCGCTTTCTTTAGGCTGGTGGAAATATTACATTAACTTGCTATGTTTCTCTAGGACTACTAGAAAAATAGCTATGTTAATTAGCTGAGCATGGTGGCATGTGCCTGTACTCCCAGCTACTGGGAGGCTGAGGCAAGAGGATTGCTTGAAGCTGGGAGTTTCAGGTTGCTGTGAGCTAAGATGAAACCAGGGCACTCTACTCAGGGCAACTCAGGGCAACAAACACATGTGCTGCTTTTCTTTTTGAGTACCTTAGATTGGAGAACAAACAACTCATTGTTTCTGTCTTTACTTTTGATAATCCTTTATATCATGCAATTATTTTATGTTAAATTGATAATTCCTTGACTTAGTGCATTCTCTTGATTTCCATTTGTAGATTTCAACTTTCACATAATATTAAAGTTTCTGCTTTTTCTCTCCTCTGAACTTTGAATTCCTAAATTTTTTTTGGTTTCTTCACGTTCAGGGCAGATTTCAGCTTCCTACACTTTGTCTAACTATAATTTCAATGATGTAAATCCTAAAGCCAGATACTTCAACTCTTGAATTTATAACTTTTTTTGGAGACAGAATCTTTTTTTTTTTTTTTTTGGAGACAGAGTCTCACTCTGTCACCCTAGATACAGTACTGTGGTGTCATATCTCACAGCAACCTTAACCTCTAGGCTCAAGACATCCTCTTGCCTCAGCCTCCTGAGTAGCTGGATCTACAGGTCCCCGCCACAACTCTTAGCTGTTTTTTTTCTTCTTTTAGGAGAGATGGGGTCTCATTCTTGCTCAAGCTGGTCTTGAACTCCTGAGCTCAAATAATCTACTCACTCTGGCCTCCCAAAGTGTTAGCATTACAAGCATGGGCCACTGCATCTGGCTTGAGACAGAGTCTTGCTTTGTCACCCTGGGTAGAGTGCCATGGTGTCAGCCTATCTCATAGCAACCTCAAACTCCTCTGTTCAAGGGATCCTCCTGCCTTAGCTTCCCAGGTAGCTAGGACTATAGGCAAGCATCATCACACCCAGCTATTTTATTCTATTTTTAATAGAGACAGCCTTAGAGTCAAAACATTCTATAATAGACATACTCTTATCTGACAGTGTGAATGTTTCTTTCTTTAGTAACATTAATAGTATTATTGCTTAATATTTCGATGCAGCAGTCATCTGATTTCTTTTCTGAATATATTTATCTTTATTCTTTATGAGGTTTTTGTTTCTAGTCCTTAACATTAAATTTAATGTTATTGTTATTAAATTTTAAGCCTTTTAATTCTGTGAAGGCAAAAGGTGGAAACCTAATAAACACATGTATATGTAAAAAATAAAAATAGAGATAGCCATCAACACTTAGCCTTGAATTGGTAACTTTTTGAATTGGTAACTTTTTTTTTTTTTTTTTTTTTGAGACAGAGGCTCAAGCTGTCACCCTGGGTAGAGTGCTGTGGCATCACAGCTCACAGCAACCTCCAATTCCTGGGCTCAAGCAAGTCTCCTGCCTCTGCCTCCCAAGTAGCTGGGACTACAGGCGCCCGCCACAATGCCTGGCCATTTTTTGGTTGCAGCCGT
>CAUYON010079794.1:0-15602 GCA_963573935.1 Arctocebus calabarensis
TGTGAAAGGAATAGAGTCCTTGACTGTTTTTTCGGCTTGGCTATTGTTGGTATATATAAAGGCTACAGATTTATGGGTGTTGATTTTGTAGCCTGAGACATTGCTGTAGTCCTTGATCACTTCTAAAAGTTTTGTAGTAGAATCCCTGGTGTTTTCCAGGTACACAATCATATCATTTGCGAAGAGTGAAAGTTTGATCTCTTTTGACCTTATGTGAACACCCTTGATCGCCTTTTCTTCTCTGATTGCAATGGCTAAAACTTCCATTACAATGTTGAAGAGCAATGGAGACAATGGGCAACTTTGCCTGGTTCCTGATCTAAGTGGAAATGATTTCAGTTGAACTCCATTCAATACGATATTGGCTGTGGGTTTGCTGTAGATGGCCTCTATCAGTTTGAGAAATGTCCCTTCTATACCAATTTCTTTAAGTGTTCTGATCATGAAGGGATGCTAGATATTGTCAAGACTCTACTATAAATTGATAGTGATCAAAACAGCATGGTACTGGCACAAAAACAGAGAGGTAGGTGTTTGGAACAGAATAGAGAACCAAGAGATGAATCCAGCTACTTACCGTTACTTGATCTTTGAGAAGCCAATTAAAACTTTCAGTGGGAAAAAGACTCCCTAATTAACAAATGGTGCTGGGTGAAATGGCTGGCGGCCTGTAGAAGACTAAAACTGGACCCACACCTCTCACCATTAACTAAGGTAGACTCTCACTGGATTAAAGATTTAAACTTAAGACATGAAACTATCAAAATATTAGAAGAAAGTGCTGGGGAAACTTGTGAAGGAATTGGCTTAGGTGAATACTTTATGAGGAGGACTCCCCAGGCAATTGAAGCAGTATCAAAAATACACTACTGGGATCTGATTAAACTAAAAAGCTTCTGTATAGCCAAGAACATAGTAAGTATAGCAAGCAGACAACCCTCAGAATGGGAGAAAATATTTGTAAGTTATGCCTCCGACAAAGGTTTAATAACCAGAATCCACAGAGAACTCCAATGTATTAGCAAGAAAAGAACAAGTGATCCCATCTCAGGGTGGGCAAAGGATTTGAAGAGAAACTTCTCTAAAGAAGACAGGCGCATGGCCTACAGATACATGAAAAAATGCTCACCATCCTTAATCATCAGAGAAATGTAAATCCAAACTACTTTGAGATATCACCTAACTCCAGTAAGATTAGCTCACATGGCTTGGCGCCTGTGGCTCAACAGGCTAAGGCACCAGTCACGTACACCTGAGCTGGTGGGTTCAAATCCACCCCAGGCCCACCAAACAACAATGACGGCTGCAACCCAAAAATGGCTGGGCATTGTGGTGGGCGCCTGTAGTCCCAGCTACTTGGGAGGCAGAGGCAGAAGACTCGCTTGAGCCCAGGAATTGGAGGTTACTGTGAGCTGTGATGTTACAGCACTCTATCCAGGGTGATAGCTTGAGGCTCTGTCTCAAAAAAAAAAAAAAAAAAAAAAAAAAAAGATTAGCTCACATGAAAAAATCCCAAAACCAGAGATGTTGGCGTAGATGTGGAGAAAATGGAATACTTCTACACTGCTGGTGGGAAGGCACACTAATACGTTCCTTTTGGAAGGCTGTTTGGAGAGTACTTAGAAATCTAAAAATAGACCTTCCATTCCACCCTATAATTCCTTTATTAGGTATACACCCAGAAGACCAAAAATCACATAATAACAAAAACATCTGTACCAGAATGTTTATTGCAGCCCAATTCATAATTGCTAAGTCTTGGAAGAAGCCCAAGTGCCCATCGACCCATGAATGGATTAATAAATTGTGGTACATGTATACCATGGAATACTATGCAGCCTTAAAGAAAGATGGAGACTTTTACCTCTTTCATGTTTACATGGATGGAGCTGGAACATATTCTTCTTAGCAAACTATCTAAATAATGGAAGAAAAGGTATCCAATGTACTCAGCCCTACTATGAGGCTAATTTAAAGGTTTCATATGAAGGCTATAACCCAATGATAGCACAAAAATATGGGAAGGTCGGGGAGGGAGGAGGTTGTGGTAGAGGGAGGGTGATTGGTGGGGCCACACCTATGGTGCATCTTAGAAGGGTACAGGCAAAACTTACTAAATATAGAATACAAATGTCTTCATGCAATATCTAAGAAAATGCCATGAAGGGTATGTTAAACAGTTTGATGAAAACATTTCAGATTGTATATGAAACCAGCACATGGTACCCCTTGATTGCACTAATGTACGCAGCTATGATTTAATAAAAAAAAAAAAAAAGATAAATCTTCCATTCCATCCAGGTTACAAAAGGTATTAGTTGACCATTTTTTAAAGATCAAGTAGTATTCCATGGCATACATATACCACATTTTGTTAATCCATTCATGTGTTTATGGGTACTTAGGTTGTTTTCATATTGTTGCATTTGTGAACTGTGCTGCTGTAAACAATAAAGTGCATGTGTCTTTTTTATAAAGTGTCTGTTTATAAGTTTACCCAAAGGGATAAATCCAGAGGGATTGCTAGGTAGAATGGTAGATCTACTTTTAGTTCTTTGAGGAATCTCTACACTGTTTTCCATAGAGGTTGTATTAGATTGCGGTCCTACTAACAGTGTATGAGTATTCCTGTGTCTTCACATCCATGTCAGTATTTGCTCTTTGGGGACTTATGATAAAAGCCATTCTCATTTGAGTTAAGTGATATCTCATTGTGATTTTGGTATGAATATCTCTAATGATTAGAGATGTTGGACATTTCTTCATAGGTTTTTTTGCCATTTGTCTATCTTCTTTTGAAAAGTTTCTGATCATATCTTTTCCCGATTTTTAAATGGGATTGTTTGTTTTCTTGCTGCTTTGCTTAAGTACATCATAGATTTTGGCTATACACCCTTTATGGGAATACTACTCAATCTTAAAAAAATGCCCAACTAATACCTTTTGTAACAACTTGGATGGAACTGAAGACCATTATTTTAAGTGAAATATCACAATAATTGGAAAACAAACACCACGTATACCTCATGATTAACTTGGAACCATTCAATTAATAGTTATTTGCACATTTGGAATTAATACTTGTTAATATGAGTTTACTTTGTCAATATTAGGTGTCAAATAGGAGGGTGATTTTTTATATCTGGGTTTTCTGTGCTGATCCATTGGTCTATGTCTTTGTTCCTGTTCCAGTGCCATGCTGTTTTGGTTGCTATAGCCTTATAGTATAGCTTGAAGTCTGGTAAACTCATGCCCTCAATTTGTTCTTTTTGCTTAATTTTGCTTTGGCTATTCAGGCTCTTGTGCCTTATGAAACATAGAATTATTTTTTCTAGATCTGGGAAAAATGACATTGGTATTTGAATGGAGATTGCATTGAATCTGTAGATCACTCTGGCTAGAATAGACATTTTAACAACGTTGGTTCTGCCCATCCATGAGCATGATATGTTTTTCCATCTGTTTACATCCTCTGCTATTTTTTTAAGTATTTTGTAATTCTCCCTGTAAAGGTCTTTACCTCCTTATTTAAATATATTCCTAGAAATTTTACTTTCTTTGTTGCTATTGTGAAGAGTGTAGAATTTTTAATTTGTTCCTCGGCTTGACTCCTGCTGGCAGATATGAATGCTACTAATCTGTGTACATTGATTTTGTAACCTGAGACTATGTTGTATTTACCAATTCCAGGAGTTTGTTGGCAGAATTGTTTGGGGTTTTCTAGTTAAAAGATCATTTTGTCAGCAAAGAACTATTGGTTTGACCTCTTCTTTTCTCATTTGAATGCCCTTGATTTCCTTCTCTTGTCTTATGGCTCTGGTTGGGACTTCTAGAACTGTGTTGAATAACAATGGGAACCTTATCTGATTCTAGTTCTCAGTGGGAGTTCTTTCAATTTTTCTCTGTTCAGTATGATGTTGGGTGTGGGTATGTTGTATATGGATTTTATAATTTTGAGATATGTTTCACCTATACCTATTTTGTTAAGCATTCTTATCATCAAAGGGTGCTGAATTTTGTCAAATGCTTTCTTTTTGTCTATTAAAAGATCATACGGTCTTTGTTTTTACTTCTATTTATGTGGTGAATTACATTTATAGATTTCCATATGTTGACCCATCCTTACCTCTCTAGGATGAAGCCAGCTTGGTTGTGATGAATTATTTTTTTTGATGTGCAGCTGAATTCAGTTTGCAAGTATTTTATTCAGAATTTTTGCATCAATATCCAGAAGGAATATTGGTCCAGGGTTTTCTTTTGTGTTTAGTCCTCTCCTGGCATTTATATCAAGATGATACTAACTTTATAAAATGTGTTGGGGAGGATTCCTTCATGTTCAATGTTATGAATAATTTCTGTAAGTTAGCACCAATTCTTTATAAAAGTCAGATGTGAACCTAACTAGAATGGGATTTTTTGTTGTTGGGTATTTTTTATTGTTGCTTCAATTTTGGTACTTGATATTGGTCTCTTCAGAAATCTATTTCCTCCTCACTGAGTTGAGGGAGTTTGTGTATTTCTAAGCATTTGTCCATTTCCTCTCCATTTTCTAATTTATGTGCGTAGAGATTATTATAGTATCCAGAGATAACATTTTGTATTTCTGTGATATTGGTTGTGATTTCTCCTTTTTCATTACTGATTGCGCTAACTAGAGTCCTTCCTCTGCTTCCAGTTAACCTAATGAGTGGTCTGCCAATTTTGGTTACTTTTCAAAAAAACAGCTTTTCATTTCATTAATTTTTCTGAACAGCTCTTTTGTTATTGATTTAACTTAATTTCTTGTCTAATCTTGGTTATTTCTTTTGCTGAGTTTGGGATTGGTTTACTCTTCCATTTTCACTTCCTTGAAATAGTTTGCTGGTTTTTGATCATTCTGTCTTTTGAATGTATTTATGACTATGAACTTTCCTCTCAGTTCTGATTTAGCCATATCCAACAGATTTTGTTATCTTGTGTCCCCTTTACTATTTAGTTCAAAGTACTTTTGGTCTGTGTCTTCATTTCCTTTTTGACCCAATTATTGTTCAGCAGTAGGTTTTTTAGTGTCCATGATTTTGTGTAGAGATGAGTGTTTCTGTTTGAGTTGATTTCTAATTTTACTGTGGTCTGAGAAAATACATGGTTTAATTTCTATTTTTTAAATTTTTTGGGACATGATTTGTGGCCTAGGATATGATCAGTCTTAGAGAATGTTCCATGAGCTGATGAGAAGAATGCATATTCAGTGAGTTTTGGGTAGAATGTTCTACAAATGTCTTAGGTTCATTTGTTTTAGAGTTCTGTTTAAATCTATTGTTTCTTTGTTTATTTTCTATTTGAAGGATCTGTCCTGTTCTGTCAGAGGGGTATTGAAATCTTCAGCTATTATAGTCCTACTGTTCATCACTTTGTTGAGATTAAATAGGTTTTCCTTTATGAATCTGGAAGTATGTGCGTTAGGTGTGTAGCCATTTAGAATTGTTATGTCTTCTTGTTGAATTGTTCCCTTTACTATTATATAATAATCATCTTTGTGTTTCTTTACTTTTGCTGATTTAAAGTCTATGTTATCTGATATGAGAATTACTATGCCAGGTTTCTTTTGGTTTCCGTTTGTGTGGAATATTCTGTTTCATCCCTTCACATCGAGTCTGAATGAATCTCTGTGGGTTACATATGTTTCCTTGTAACAACAGATACTTGGCTTATATTTTTTACAATTATTATTATTATTATTGCAGTTTTTGGCCAGGGCTGGGTGTGAAACTACCACTTCCAGCATATGGGGCCGACACCCTACTCCTTTTAGCCACAGGTGCTGCCAGCTTGTGTTTTTTTTTAATCTATTTAGGAAGCCTATATTTTTTGAGTGGGGAATTAATACCATTCACGTTTATGAAAAGAATTGATAAGAGAGGTGTATTTCTGATCTTCCTTATAAGTAGAGCTTTATTTCTCTGTTTTACTTCTTGACCCATTGTTGTAACTTCTTGACCCATTGTGGAACCTTGTAAATCTTTTGTTTCCATCTCTCACACACACATACACAACTAAGACTGTGATTTGTGCATGTGTCTTGTATTGGGGTAAGTGTGGGCTAGAGGGACACCAGGTAAGGAAAGCCCTTCAGTTTGGGATTATAATGTTTCATGGAGGAGATGTTGTTTTTATTGATCCTTAAAGGATAGTAAGGCTTGGGTAGACAGAGGAGAACAGGGCCATTCTGAATGGGTGACTGTTGCATTTCATATGAAGTGTGCTGTCTTTTGAATTTCCTTCTAGGGATTATATTTTGGGGACTTTAAGAAACACCAAAGGTTTAAGGAATGGAATTGGCACTGAGCTCTCTTCTGGTAGACATTTGTTGATTTTTGCCCATGTAGCACCACCTTCCTTCTTAAAAGATTCTCCATTTTCTTTGGGAAGTTAGGTATCTGGTTGAGGAAACACTTGGATGTTGATAGGGGACCAACTTGCCTCTAGTCAGACAACTGCCATGGGACTAAGAATGACTGTAATGATTTGCGCCCACTGCCCCGTGTTGCTCTGGTTGGAACATCCTGGAGCAGCAGGTTGGTGTTCCTTGCCATGGGGTTCTCTAACCTTCCAGTCCTCCTCTTATCCTTCCAATAAAGTGTCCTTGATTTTAAGTTAGGACCCTAACCAGAACAGTGACCTAAGTCTTTCCTCACCTTGTCACATTGAACTTCTCCATAATACACCTGCCTAATGAATGTTTTCCAGAGAAGGGAACTGAGCCTTGGTGGGTGGCCCTGGGAAGAGATAGAAGTGGAGTTTGAACATTGAGCACAATGTTCTTTGTTTTTTTCATCACTGCCTCTCTAGAGTTGGATAAGCTCTTAGGTTTTATGACCTTAAGGTATCCTTTCAGTTGTTGTTAAAATGACTAAAACATGTAAATGATTGCTTTAATACAAAGAGAATGTTTTCATAAAAGAAAAAGACTTAAACTGAAGTTTCCTGGCTAAAAAAAATTAAAATCACTCAATCAGCAAGACTGAGCCCCCTCCCTCTTTCAGGATATTTACTGGGGATTCTGGGCAGGAGTTTAGATAATTGAAAGGATTAGAATGAAGGAGAAAGGAAACATGCCCTCAGGCAGAAAGGGAACTGGAGATGAGAAAGTATGTCCTGAGAAAGCAGAAAATGTGGGCAATGCAAAATTATTTTCAAAGACGTGAAGAGAGGGGTTAGGGTAGGGTAAAGAAAAAGAGGAGGAGGTAACAGAAATATATGGAAGAAAATAGCCTAGAGATGGAATGAAGTTTGGTCTGGTTTTAATTTATGTCAATTGACAAATCCATGAAAGTTGTTCTCAGCATGGATATCCCCTCTGCAATGTAAGTAACTGGAACCAATTCAAAATGCATTCTTTTCTTCCTCTTCTTAAAAATATGATATACCCTATAGACAGAGGCAACACCAATAAAGTTCTCTGCCTCTGGCTCCAAATTCTCCACATCTCTTCCTCTCATCACCCTACAACACATTCTGTTCCTGCCTACAATTCATACTTGGCATAATTGGGGAATTAAGAATGTGCATGAACATCCAATCTATGTGTGTTTAATTGTGCTGTCAAACCAAACAGATAAAGATGAGGGGTGAATGAGCAAAATTCCTCTCCTAAGATTTTGTTGAAAACTTTTGATCCTTAAAGACTTCACCCATTTCCAGCACTTTCTCTAACTTTGAGGTCAGGATGAAAGAAACAGTATGTTCAATTGTGTCAATTATATTCAAGTGTATTTTTTTTTTTTATTTAGGTTGGTGAAATCTGAAAAGAAATTAGGGGTGATTAGGTAGACGCGCATAGTGGTGTTTCTACAGAAAGTTAACCTGCTGTAGGACTGTTAAGGGTAAATTAGTGGGAGTGGGAAGCTTAAGGGCAATTAATTGACAGAAATTTAATATCTAGAGAAAAACAACTGTGGCTCAATAAGACAATGAACAATCTGGGAGAAAAATGAGTGAAAGGCATAATCAGATTACCACAGCAGAAGAAATATAAAACTTTTTCATAAGCATACAAACAATCTAATGAAGATACTGCAACTTGAAACCACAGGTTTTACATATGTGAGTGTGGCAAAAATTAAAAATTCATGCAATTCTAAAGACTGCTAAGGATGTAGAACAATAGGACCTTCACACAGTACTAGCAGAAGTGTAAAAGGGAAGAATCTCTTGGGGAAAGAGTTTGGTATTTCCTAATGAGGTATATTTGCATCAATGTGGGTGAATCTCAGAAACACGATGTTAAAGGCTAGGCATGGTGGCTCACACCTGTAATCCCAGCACTCTGGAAGGCTGAGGCAGGTGGAGACTTTGAGGTCAAGAGTTGGAGACCAGCCTGAGCAAGAACGAGATCCTGTCTCTACTAAAAGTAGAAAAAATTAGTCAGGCATTGTGACAGGTGCCTATCGTCCCAGCTATTGGGGAGGATTTGCAGGGAGGATCACTTGAACCAGCAGTTGCTATAAGCTAGGCTAATGGCACAGCACTCTAGTCTGGGCAACAGAGTGAGATTCTTTTTCAAAAAAAAAAAAAAAAAAGGAAAAGAAACCAAAACCAAGAGAAAACAAAAACCTCCCTTCAAACAGAATATTGAGTGAAAGACACTGTAGAACAAGTAAATGTGTGTACAACATAAGGCCAGAGGATATTCAATGGATTCTATTTACATAAAGTTTAAGAACAGATAGAATTTAAAAATTATCAGGGATACTTATGTAGTTGATAATTTAAAGGAAAACAAAGTACTAATTAACATCCAAATCCAAACCATGGTAAGATAAGCAATGTAGACAGAAGAGTATGAGGCACACTCTAACAAGTCTTTACTATGTTAAACTCAGTAATGTGTATATGTTTGACTTACTATTTACGTTTTGGTATATATATTTTTTAACAAGCCTGTGCTTTTCCATGAATTTTGATGTATTTTATATTCTCTTTAGTGTGTATAGAACATTTCACAATTTTTTTTTAAAAAGAAAGATTTTTGTCCGGGTGTGGTGGCTCACACCTGTAATCCTAGCACTCTGGGAGGCTGAGGCGGGTGGATGGCCTGAGCTCACAGGTTTGAGAACAGCCTGAGCAAGAACAAGACTCTGTCTCTAAAAATAACCTGGCACTTTGGTGGGCACCAGTAGTTCCAGCTACTCAGGAGGCTAAGGCAAGAGAATCGCTTGAGCCCAAGAGTTTGAATTTGCTGTAAGCTATGAAACCACTATACACCAAAGGCAACAAAGTGAAACTCTGTCTCAAAAAAAAAAAGAATTAAATCAATGCAGCATGGAAGGCCCAATGGTCAATATGAGGTCTCAGGCTGGTATAAGAAGAAATTCTGTTTAGAAGCTCCCTCCCGACCTGTGTCCTTGGGCTTGTTGACCCAGTCTTGCCTGGCCACCTGATAGTGGTGATGGTGGTAGCCACTCTGTGCTGGTGGTAACTCCTTGGTCCTGGAAGTCTCTACCTGTCTTCCATAGGGCATGTTGTTATCTAGAAGGCATGTGGGCTGTATGAAAGGATTAAGGTCCTGCCTACATGAATGTTGTGATTCCTGCCTGGGCCTTGATGAAAATCAGAGCACTGGTGGAGAGGCATAGCCTTTTCTGTTTTTTGAGGCTCTTGGAATAACTTAGTTAAGTGATGACTTAGGATTGTGGTACATTTAAAATATTTAAATAGAACAAGTTATCATCTTTACATTATTAAAATACATGTACACACATATAAAGCAATATAAAATATTGACTTGATAGTTGTGGTACTTATAAAAAACACTAATACTGAGACTGCAAGAGACTCCTCGGACCAATAATGTGACCAGCTAAATGACTAGTCACATTAATAATAATGTGATGAGTTTTAAGTTATGGTATATCTCTGTGACTGTATATATAACCTCATTTGAAGAAGGGGTGAAAAATCTAAATTTGAGGCTGTAATTCTCTTGTCCCAACCTCTCCCTTCTTCCTGGGCTACATTGTAATCTAAACTTCAGGCAAAATTTCAAAATGCAATCCATGAATTTGCTTCAGGAAGATGATATTTGCTGATATCCAAAGTTAAGTCTTATAAACAGGTTTAAAAATAATTGCCTATGTTATCTTATGTTGCAAGGTAAAGTTGGGCAGTCAAGCGTTCAAATTCTGGCTTTGCAATTCCCCATGTATGTGACCTTGAACAAGTGACGTCCCTTCTCTGAGCCTCTGTTTCCTCGTCTGTGAAGTGGGTTTAAGTACCCAAGCCTTAATAAGAGTTTTAAAAATTGGGAATTACTATATATGATTACCTTTATGTACATATTATTTATCTTCGTAGATAGTAAGCTTTAATTTTTTTTTGCAGTTTTTAGCCGGGGCTGGGTTTGAACCCACCACCTCCAGGATATGGGTCTGGTGCCCTACTCCTTTGAGCTACAGGCACCGCCCAGCTTTAACTGTTTTTTAAAAATATCTCACATGAGATATTTTTGTACTCATTTTTCTAAAAAAAACTCTTAGGAAGTGAGCATTTTTTCACTTGTTATTCATTAAAGTCTCATGGTAAGCTTATGAATTTGATCTTACCATTTCACTGAGGCCCAGAAAAGTTAAGGTAGGTCCCCTGTTCACAGTGGTTGGATTTGAATCTAGATCTGTTGTCCATGGTCTTCCTGCCATACACAAGGCTACCTCCAGCTGTGTTCAGCATGTTTGTTTGATGCATTTGATGGTATAACTTCAATAAATCTATCTGAAATTCTTACACTCTGATTTCCATTCTGCAAGTAATAAGGCTTGTTGAGTATAGTTACCAGCTGTAAGCAGATGTGTTGCCAGATTAGTTTAGGCAGGGGGCTACATGCAGCCCTAAGAGATGGTGTGTAGGGGACATTGACCTTCTGTGCAGTGAGCAGATTATGACACATGGAGGGTGTGGGGCATCAGGTCTCAATCCTGGGCCGTAACATATGAAGAGTAGGTGGAGTGGGAATGAATAAAAGCTGGCATGAAGGCATTTGGTGTGTGACAAAGGAAGGAGGGAAGAAGGGACACAAGGACACAGGCAGAGACTTAGTAACATCACAGCCTCTGAGGAAAAGGCGTGTGGTTGGCTGTGAGAGTGGAAACTTGAATTGTTTTCTTTTTAATTTCTCTGTATTCAAAACTTTTATAATGAGCAGGGTTTTTTGTAAAAAAAATCTGATAAGTTTTATTTTAGAAAATATCATTTGCCTGTTCTTCTCTACAGGCTTATAGTACAGAATCACAGATTTGTTTGAGGAGTGGTGGTGGGAACCTTGAAAATAGTCCAGTCTGAAGTCCCTCTCCCTTGCCTATTAAAACCAACCACAATATCCTCCTGCCAACTACATATGGGGCACTTTGCCACACACAGGGTACATCAGGAGGACAACATATGATCAGGAGGTATGTTAACGGGAAAATTATAATGGGAGTTACATCTGCCTGGTGGTCACCATTGTGTTCAGGAGAAATTGAAAGTATCAGAGAGCCTGTCAGCTCATTAGGTACATCCATAAAACAACACTTCATATTATTTTACGAGTTGAAGATACTCTTGGTGTTATAAACATAATGCCCAGGAGTAGGGAAGAAAGCCAGAGTTTTAAACACTGGTGTAGTGTTTTCAAAATGCTAGTCAGCACTGTACTTTGTACTGTCTTTAGGATTGGAACTGATAGTTTTTTGTCCTAGCCTCAAGCTCAAATTGAAGTTAATTAATGTTCATTATTTTTTCTTTAATGCAATCATTATCTAACAAGAGAGTCAAAAATTTACCAATTCTGTCTTCAGAAAAGGAGAAAGAGCTCAAGCACTACTACTTACCAGCTGCATGAATTTAATTTCTTTTTTTTCTTTTTATTAAATCATAATTGTGTATATTGGTGCAATCATGGGGCACAATGTGCTGACATTATATACAATCTGAAATATTTTCATTGAACTATTTAACATAGCCTTCATGGCCTTTTAATCACTAGATGAAGACATTTATATTCTACATTTAGTAATTTTCACTTGTACCCTTGTAAGATGCACCGTAAGTGTGCTCCCACCAATCACCCTCCCTCCACCCATCCTCTCCTTTCCCCTCCCCTCCCTTGCCCCTTTCCCCATTTCTTGTGCTATAACTGGGTTTCAGCTGCATGAATTTAATAATAATTATTATTTTATTGAGTGTACTTGTACTAGGCATTTTGCTTATATTAGTGTAATCCACATGATAATTCTATGAGGTGGATATTATTTTTTATATGTACAGTTAAAGAAAATATAATTCATAGTACCTCAGTGATTTTTCCAAAGTCTCATGTATGTAAGTACAAATATAAGATTTAAACCTAGATATGCCTGATTTTGATTATTGTTCTGTACTGCCAACTTGGATAAGTTATTTAACCTCTCTGCATTTTAGCTTTGTCTTTTGAAAAGTATTAGAAGTATTTCCTCTTTCATAGTTTTGTTGTAAGGAGAAGATCAATAAATGATGGTTTGAATGTTTGTAACTCCAAAGGTGATGATATTAGGAGGTGGGCTTCTGAGAGGTGATTAGGTCACAAGGGCGGAGCCCTCATGAGTGGTATTTGTGCCCTTATAAAAGAGAGAGCCAGCTTGTCCATTCCATCATGTGAGGACACAACTGGAAGGTGCTGTGACCAGAAAGCAAGTCCTCACCAGAAACTGAATCAACCTTGACTTTGAATGTCCCAGACTTCAGAATTATGAGAAATAAATTCCTGTTATTTATAAGCTAGTCTAGTTATAGCAACCCATACAGACTAAGCCAAATATAAAGCATTTAGTGGGTGCTCAGTAGATGTTGCTAAGACAAATGCTAAAAGCTCCAGGAATGACATTTAGTGACTGGCTCTCATTAAAAATGGAGCTGAACTTCAAGTATCTTCTCAGATTTTCAAGTTTTATGGAAATTGGTCAAAAAAGAATATACAACACTTAAAAATATGCATGCTTATCTAAAAACAAGACAAAGAAGATAGGATGATTTCATTTCAAATGACCTCTCCAGGAGTCAAAATAGAGGAAAAGTCAAAAATTAAGAAATAGTTTTACACAAACAAAACTGTGGCCATTAGGATGAAAATTTAATCAACTGCTTTCTTTTGCATGCCTGATTACAAGCAAGTGTGCAGAACTTAATGGGACATGGAGCATCCTGATTCTCAGAACCAAGGCAGGCTTCATGGACAAGTATCCAAGAAACCTGTGCATTTGCACAGGGACCTACGCTTAGAAGAAGCCCATTCTTGGTCAAATGCTCTGCTATCACTGTCTTGAAACTTTCAACATGAAACCCATGTTTTTAGTTTGTATTTGGCCTGGCAATGTCTTGCTTAGAACATTTGGTGTTTCCAGCTCACCTCACTGAAATGCCCTCAGTCCAATGAACACAATACCAGGATATACTTTGGAATGTTGTATTAGCAGATTTCCCTTCTCCTTTTGTTTTTGTTAGCAAGCAATCTCCCACTGATTCTTTGAAGTTATGTATAATGCATGCTATGTATAAAGCTCTAGGTGTATAAGAATAAAAGCAATACAATAAAAAGAAGCTGAGATTTTTTTTTTTAAAGGAAAAATAGCAACGCATGGCCAAAATGAATGTGTTGAGTACAATAATGCTTTAGAATGGCTTCTTTAGAGGTTAGTTTTAGATTTCTGCTTATGTGTTGCTTTGGGTAGGGTCTAGATATAAGTTTTCTTAAAACATCCCAGGTCTCTGTCGTGTGCAACCAGCATTAAGAAAAACTGAGTTATAAAATTGCTGGTAAAAGTGGATGATCTTCTAAGCAGTTATGTAATGTCTCTTTAAAAATCCTCCAGAGTATTTGTATGTAATCAACTTTGCATTCCTGGGTAACTACTGCTTTCTATATAGTTAGTGCTAAGCCAAATTTTGACAGATGGGAAATAAAATATGATTTTCATTTTTTTGTCTCAAGACATTTTGCACACAATCTGCACCTAAGCTTTTTAGCCTTTAAAAAGAAGTTTGCCAATCACTGGACAAACATTTGTAAAGTGATATTTTAAGAAAATCTTACTCATGACAGCATATGAGATAAGTCTAATGAAAAATGTACAAGATCTTTATGCTGAAAAAACTGTATTACCCTTCTGGGAAAAGTTAAGGCAAAATAAATGAGCACTATACAATGTTCATGGACTGGAAGACTTCATATTGCATGCCATTTGTTGCCACATTGACCTATAAGTGCAATGCAGTTCCAATTAACATCCCAGCAGGCTGTTCTGTAGAAATTAGCAAGGTGATTCTCAATGGAAAGCATCTCTCATGTCTACAAAAATCTTGAGAAAACATTGAGAAAGAAGAAAAAAGTTGGAGAAGCCATACTAACCTAATGTCAGGATTTATTACAAAACGTCAGTAATTAAGATAGTGTGATGCTGGTTAAAAGATAGGCAAATAAATGAAGAAATAAAATAAAGTTTGCAAATAGGTCTACGTACATACAGTCAATTGATTTGCAGTAATGATAACAAGGTAATTCAATGGGAAAAGTATAATCTTTTTTACAAATGGGTTTGGGTCCATGAGATAACCAAACTTGATCCATGCCACACATCACGCGTACATTAATTTGAAATAGATCTAAAAATGATCACAGACTAATACATAAAAGCTAAAACTATAAAATATCTAGAAGCTATGCAATCTTGCGTTAGGTGAAGATTCTTTATAAGATATAGGCAAGTGCTAACCACAAGAGAAAAATATGATAAATGGACCTAATCAAAATTTAAAACTTCTATTCTTCAAAAGATACTGCTAAGAAAACTAAAAGGTAAGCCACAAACTCAGAAAAAAATATCTGTTTGCAAAGAATGAGAAGAGAGAGATGTAATGCTGCTGGTGTTGAAGATGAAAAAGGGGAGTGACAAGCCAAAGAATTCGGGGTGTCTCTAGAAGCCAGAGTAGTCAAAGGAACAGACTGAACCACAGCCCTGAAATACTCTTAATTTCAGCTCAGTGAGACTCATAGCAGGCTTCTACAGGACCATAAGACAATAAATTTGTGGTGTTTTGAGCCACTAAGTCTGTGGTAAATTGTTACAAGAACAATATATAGGCTCAGTGCCTGTGGCTCAACGGGCTAAGGCGCCAGCCATGTACACCTGAGCTGGTGGGTTCGGATCCAACTGGGGCCCGCCGAACAACAATGATGGCTGCAACCAAAAAAAGTGGCTGGGCGTTGTGGCAGGCACCTGTAGTCCCAGCTACTTGGAAGGCAGAGGCAGAAGACTCGCTTGAGCCCAGTAATTGGAGGTTGCTGTGGGCTGTGATGCCACGGCACTCTGTACAGGGTGACAGCTTGAGGCTCTGTCTCAAAAAAAAAAAAAAAACACTTGAGAACCTGTCCCGTTCATAACCCAGGAAATGCCTGCATGTAACCAGCTTTGCCTGCATCCTATATTTCATAGTGTTAGGCTTTGCCTTTCTGGACGTGCCCCTCCCACCAGCCAAGGCTCCCTTCCTTTGTGTGCTCTGACCTCCACTGGTGTGGGAGGTGCTCATTGATGAGCTGGTGCTTTCCTTCCAGATGT